>CAUYQU010019380.1:0-86427 GCA_963574635.1 Cheracebus regulus | reverse complement strand
GCTGAAGTTGCTTATCAGTTTCAGGAGATTTGGGGCTGCTGACAAGATGGGGTCTTCTAAATATACAATCATGTCATCTGCAAATAGAGACAATTTGACTTCCTCCTTTCCTAATTGAATACCCTTTATTTCTTTTTCTTGCTTGACTGCTCTGGCTAGAACTTCCAATACTATATTGAATATGAGTGGTGAGAGAGGGCATTCTTGCCTAGTGCCAGATTTCAAAGGGAATGCTTCCAGTTTTTGCCCATTCAGTATGATATTGGCTGTGGGTTTGTCATAAATAGCTTTTGTTATTTTGAGATACGTTCCATTGATACCTAGTTTATTGAGAGTGTTTAGCATAGAGGGCTGTTGAATTTTGTCCAAGGCCTTCTCTGCATCTCTTGAGATAATCATGAGGTTTTTCATCTTTGGTTCTTTTTATATGATAGATTATATTTATAGAATTGCTTATGTTGAAACAACCTTGCATCTGCAGGATGAAGCCTACTTGTGCTATTGGATTTGATTTGCCAGTATTTTATTGAAGATTTTTGCCTCTATGTTCATCATGGATATTGGACTGAAATTTTCTTTTTTTGTTGAGTCTCTCCTGGGTTTTTGTATCAGGATGATGTTGGTCTCATAAAATGATTTGGGAAGGATTCCCTCTTTTTGGATTTTTTGAAATAGTTTCCAAAGGAGTGGTATCAGCTCCTCTTTGTATATATGATAGAATTTGGCTGTCAACCCATCTGGACATGGGCTTATTTTGGTTGATAGACTATTAATTGCTGCCTCAACTTCATCCCTTGTTATTGGTCTATTCAGGGTTTCAACTTCTTCCTGGTTTGGGTTTGGGAGTGTGTAAGTATCCAGTAATTTATCCATCTCTTCCAGGTTTACTGGTTTATGTGTATAGTTGTTTGTAGTAATCTGTGATAGTAATTTGTATTTCTGTGGAATTGGTGGTGATATCCCCTTTATCGTTTTTATTGCATCTATTTGATTCTTCTCTCTTTTCTTTTTTATTGATCTGGCCAGTGGTTTATTTTTGCTGATTTTTTTGAAGGGTTTTCTGTGTTTCTGTCTCCTCAGTTCTGCTCTGATCTTAGTTATTTCTTGTTTTCTGCTAGCTTTTGAATTTTGTTTTTAATCTTGCTCCTCTATCTCTTTCAATCTTGGTGTTCATTTTAGATCTTTCCTTGGTTCTCATGTGAGCATTTATTGCTGTAAATTTCCTTGTAGATACTGCTTTAAATGTGTCCCAGAGATTCTGGTAAGTTGTGCCTTCATTCTCGTTGGTTTTGAAGAACAACTTTATTTCTGCCTATAATATAATAGATTATGTTTTATCCTGTATGTGGGATAATCAGATTTTGATAAATGTCATATTTTCAGAAATTTACATAAGGATTTATGATTTTATAATTTACAATATTTTTTAACATTTTAATAATTTAAAATAAATTATCAATTTAAACTATATTTTTGAAATGTGTTTTATTTCATTTATGTAAGTAAAATATTAGTTTTTTAGATCTCTTTAATGAAGAATTGAAATCAATAATATTTCTTCTTGCATACCAAATTGTAAAATTTATTTTTTAAAAAGTAAAAAGTAAACTATTTGTATTACATGCAAGATCATTTTAAGAAAATAATTATTTCCAAGCATATTTGGAAAGAATGCGATAGCTAGCACTTGTGTGGACATTATTGAAAAATTCACATACATAACAAATATATAACTTAATTACTCAATCCTAAATATAAATAGAAGCAGGCACTGAGTATGTCCTTTGAAGAAAAATATACTAACACTCATATATTTTTATTATTCATGTTTTTCCACTAATTATAAAAGAATTACTATGTATTTTATTACATTCTCCTCTGTAGAAAGTCTGCCTAGTGTCTTTCTATTCAAAGAAGTCCACAAGAGTGGGGGAATAATGAGACAAGATACCTTGAACTGAAAATCTTACATTACCTTTTACTAAGTAATATAATATTTACATAAGTTTTTTCTCTGTCTGTGAGACAATTAGCTTTTGCTTATATTAGTGACAGAAAAGGAAGTTGTCACAGTTTGAGAACAAGCAATTTTGTGTGAGCCTCACAAAGGAGGCAAGATACCTAACAAGTAACATAAAGGTCACCTGAAAATTTGACTTTTAGGGGAGATAAAAATAATTGTGATAATTAGCATTTATAATATGTATTTGATTATGTAAACAATCATGAAAGCCTTCATGTTGCCTTTATAGTATTAAGTGATTTCTAATACAAGTCAGATTCTACATTAGAGAAAAATAACTAATCTAAATGGTGAAAATGATCTGGAGATTTGCAAAATGTTTTTAAAAACATACAGTTTTACCTTTGATTTTTTATATACTTATAGAATTGACAGAAACATTAAAGATCACAAAATTCAAAATTCTAATTTTTCAGATGAGAATCAGAAAAGCTTATTTTACAACTGGAAAACGTGCTTACAGATGGAATCCTTATCTTTAAAAACTCTTAAATGCAAGCAAAATATGGTAAATAGCTTTTGTAGCTTGTGAAATAAGTTTTAAGTTCTTTTTAGGTTGCATACAATCTTTTATTTTAAACAAGTCATCATCCAGTTTTTGTTTTTAAGCCTCATTTTGTCTTCTGTATGCAAATATTTCTCTTCAATACCCCTGCAACTCTTATGTCCTTGGAAGACCAACCCCTATTTGTCACCCCAACCACCTAATATAATTATCAATTGCTTCATTTCTCTGGGCTGCCATAGCACAAGGCTCAAAATCCTAGCATAGTGCATGCTTTTTAATTTTTTTTAAATTTATTTGCCTAACATATCCTCCACAGCCCCACCAGAGGATTATTTTTGAAACACACACACACACACACACATACACACACACACACACACACACACACACACACACACTTGATTCCAAGTTTAAGAACCAAGTTCTACAATTAATGAATAGAAAATTATTAATTTTGTCTGATAGAATAGGTTACGAAAAGTGACACCTAACTAACCACCTTAAAAATGTTTTCTGGTACCCAATAACCTACATTAAACAAAATCTTCTAAATATCTATATAGCCTTAATATATTAATGTTTACCTTTATCCAGGTCTTCTGATCATTCGGGAAGAAACACCGTTCCCTCACACATCATATGAGGGCATGCCTTGGGATCCTTAACATGTTATTTGCTCATTCCTTTGCCCACACTCCTCCCTCTAGACCATGCAGTGGGCTCTTAATAACAATTCCAGTCCCAGCTGGAGTGCGACTTTCTTGCTGAGAGTTGCCTGAGTCACTCAGGCATAGTCACTGTTTTCTTTCTCATAACATTTTGAGAATTATGAGTAGCTTATTACACTTTTAGTAAAAGGTGAAATTCTTATCATGGCTGGTAGAGTTCTACATTATTCTTTACAAACTGTCTCCCCCAGATATGTCCTCATGCTCATGTCTTAAAATTTTCCACTGGTTACTAACAATGCTCTATCCATGCATCCACACAGTTATTGTCTTCACAACCTTCCAATCTTTGCTCGTATTTTGCCTTCTTAACGAGACATACCTTGACAACCATAGTTTAAACTGTAATTGTGTACCAATCTTTTTTATGACATCCATTTTTTCATAATATTTATTTTGTAGAAAACTACACAATTTATTTATTTCATTTATTTGTTAATAGTATAGCCACCCATTAAAATGTAAGTTTCCTCAGGGAAAAATATTTTGTCTGTTTTTCCCCATTGATGTGTACCAAATCTATTGAATGATGCATTTTTAATAAATATGTGTCGACTAAATGAAAGAAGAAATCTGAAGCAAGTTACTTTGCCTCTTTAGCCTCTATTTCCCTGTATTCAAAGCAGAGGTCATGAGAAATCCTAAGTGAGAAGGCTGTTGTGACTAATAAATTAGATAACGTATTTAAAGCAGTTACCACTGTGTCTGACTCATCATATTCAATTAATAATGCTAGCTCCCCTTGTTAATCATGTTACTATTTTCCAAAATTTTAGGATTCAAAAACCTAAGTTGTTAACTATTAATTGTACAGAAATGAAAAAATTATAGAAAAATCTAGAAAAATTATCTGTAGGTAGAATTTATGATATAGTTATATATATTTTACTTCACAAAAGTGAATGATGATATTTTATGGTACAAAATAATGTCTGAATATTAAAATATTCACAAAAGTATTTTTTAATTTCTATTATACTTTTTGATACCAATATAAAAAATGCAATTTATCCTTGATTTTAACTTATTAGAACTATCAGTTTAACACCATGTTTGTCAAAACTCATCTCACAATAAATAAAATACCATTAAAACTTAGGATATATATGTAAATATATATATATCTTTTTTTAATTTATAAAAACTACCTCGAAGTAATATACATCGTTGTTTAAAAATAAATTGTATGTTATTGATGGAATTAAGCTCAGCAAGTGTTTGTGTCCCAATCTTCTGCATGCCCAGCTCTACTCACTGAGGCTGTATTAATGTTGTTTGCCTTCATATAACTAACATATATGCTTATACACTTAGTTTCTGATTCATCAACTATAGATATTTTTCTATTTGTCTTTGGCTTGTGAGAGAGTAACAATTTATTTCTCTATACTTACCATCTTTATTCCAGTTCTTGGCAATTTTAATATCCTAAAAATTTTCAATTAATTTTTCTTGTTATTTTTTTTAGAAAACCTACCAAATTTTCCAATTTTTGCCAATTATAAACATCATGCTTCCAATTTGTATTTTGTGAAAGGAGCAGGTTTCTGCCTCTATCTTCATCTTAGTTTTCACTTAAGACTGACGATATTTATATCCTTTTATGTTACAAGTAGTTAACTGTGTTCTGCTTTCTGTATAGCTTGATCCTAAAAGTTGAAAATAAAACATTGGTTTATGATGATTGTGTAACTGTTGTCCAATTCAGAACCAAGTATTGTACATAGTCCCATTTCCAATTCTGTTTTCTAACGTCACTGCAGCTGTGCTGTTCAATAGTGAATAGCCTTACTGTCAATGGTAAGTGTATTTTTACCTTTTATATTTCACTAACTCCTAAAATCATGCTGACTTTGTGTCTACATGTTTTTCAACTATGACTATATTTTACAACACTATAATTCACAATCAACAATTGCTGATTTCATTTGTTTTTGGTTCTTCATAAAACTCTAAGTCCTGATATCTTTGAGATAGCTGGAGAGTCATTTCCTAAAAGCCAATTTACCATATCATTTTACCTTACTAGAATTCAATATTTCCTCATAGCAGCGTTTAAAAATGACTTAACCGACCTCTCCTCCATTCCCTACTATTGCTTTAGGAGAATAAGGGGTGAAAAGAAGTTGAGAATTATGCCTTAAGAAAAATTCACTATTTTTGTTTTTTTCTTTCACTTTTCAGTATCAATGTGCAAATAATTTGCTTGGAAGACAATTTTATGTAAGTAAATGTTGAATAATTTTGCATTAATGAATATTACTTGTCAAGTACAAATTGATTAATAAATTGTTGAAATCTAGAATTCTAGATTTTATCACATATTCGCTCTCTGCTTTGAGACCTCGCTCCACTGTCTCCTAACATTTTCTCTCACTGATAAAAAACATAATGCTATTCTGATTCTTGCTTCTGCCAAGTTCAGTTGCCTGTTGTTTTATTGTTTTCTGGCTGAAACCATTGGGAAAATTATTTTTGCCTGCAATATGTAACATTACACAATAATTTATGTACCATGATTTATTTATGTCGTATTTGGTGTTCGATGCTCAGTGAATCTGTTGCTCTTTTATAGAATCATTTTCCTCTATGCAGTTATTTCTGTGTTCAAAAGTAGCATTTAGTTTTTCAGAAACACTTTCTTATTTTTTCCCTCTTTCCTAATTCCCTGTTCTTGTGTTACAAAGTTAAAACTTCTTGAATTTCTAGAACATCATGAAATCCTCTGAACATACTTAAGGACATACACACACATACACACACACACACACACACACCCATGCACATCCATCTCCTTATGATAACATTCTTTGCCTTTGAAGGTAGACTTATTTATTCTGATCGTTCTTTCTGAATCCTCAGACTTTTTTAACCCTACTTTTTTATTATTTTTTTTTTATTTTTAACTATTAAGGAATAAGTTTAACCAGAAGCTTTAAGTTAACAGTCAGGATGCAGCAACTCATAGCATTTTGTGTGTGTGTGTCAGTTGCTATGGAACAAAAATGAGGAGACTGTTTTAACATGATGATACACACATTAATAGTTTTATTGTATCCTGAGAATATGTTTACTTTTTCAAAGAATACCTTGTATTATGATAAGGGGATTTCATTATATACAATTCATGGAGTGTTTGTATATATGTTTGGGTGTATACCAATGTGTTTATCACACCACATACAACAAAGTATTTGTGAGAGAGAACTAAATTATTATCTTAAATTCCAGATCCACATTTATTTCTGTCTTCCTTTATAGATTTATAATGGATATTTTAAATTAGAGAACTCTGGCCTCCCCTCTTGATCTATATAGATCTCTAGAAGAAAGAGAAATTTATTTGTGTGTACGTGTGTGAAATATCTATAGAGGAGGGATTATCTCTATAATTAATGCTTTTCTAAAATAATATCATTAGTCTTTTTGTCTTTTTTCTGAAACTTAAAATGAAATGTGAAAATTTTATAACAAATTAAACATAGTAGTTTTTCATTCGATGGTACAGAGAAACTACAGTGGCATGAGAAAGACTTTTGGAAATTTATTTTGCAAACAGCTTACATAATTAAATTGAATTCAAAGAAGAAATTATCTGTCATTTTTTCCCTTACAATTGTGTTGAATTGCCAGAACTGTCTAATTAAACAAAGATCATGAAAACAGCAATGCCTCAATTCATTATTTATGCAAACATTTGTAGAGCAGAAAATTGTAAATTAATGTTATATCAAGTTTTACAAATATTGTCTAACTCATGTTTACAGATCGGTATTAGATTTTGTGAGACTACTGCTAGCACATGTAATTAAAGATCATAAGATTTAGTACTTGCCATAGAAAGTAAAGAGTGAAGAGATAAGAATAAGTTATGGTTTATGATTATCTCTTTTTTCAATTTTTCATTAGAAGAAATATTTTCGCTAAGTACAATTCAAACTTTAAACCTGGTCAAATAGTTTAAATGATTTCTGATAAGAAATTACTTGAACCTGACTTCTGAATTAGCCATACTGCTTGCTGAAATATACCTATCAAATTATGGACTTTTATGTTTTTATATTCATTGGAAGTATATTCTACATCTTATTTTGATGTAATTGAGAATAGTTAACTTCTATTGGGTGCTAAACTGTACCATTTTTTTCCCATTTATTAACTCTTTTTTCTCCACAGTCCTATAAGAGAGGTGCTATTATTATCCCAATTTTAAAAACTAGGACATTGAGGCAGAGACGTCAAGCAATTTGTTAAGGAAGGTCACACACATAGGAAGGAATCAAACACCAGAGACCATGTTTGTACTGCCTCTTACTATGTAGAAATCATTTAATGACATTTACATATTTTATTTACTTTTTGTATAATACTACCAGTTAGACATCGTCCCCAATATTCAGATGAGGAAACTGAAGCCCAGAGAGGTTAATATATTTCCCCCAAGACACTCAGCTATCAAGTGGTAGAGGTGGAATAGCATTTTCAGAGAAAATTCCATCACTCCACTAGAATGCAAGGTCAATGAGGGTAGTAATTTTACATGTGAACTACTAAAAGTGTTAGTCCTGAAAACTGTAATTATAGCACAAATATATATTTTTGACAGCCAAAATACTATGTTATTGTTCATTGGAAGTGATATCATGTGGAAATATTCCATAGTATCTTATATACAACTGGATTATATGCAAATCATTACAATCATATCTTAAATACATCACATATCATTGTCTAGAGAACATTAAGTAAACCTGGAAAGATAACCAATAGACTTTTTCAGAATTGTATTAATTTGGGAATGGGGTTGCCAAATATTAAAGGAGACTAACCTATTTCCCCTACTTTAAATTAACTAAAATATTTGAAGAGATGAACAAAATGAAGAGACAACCCACAGGCTAAGATAAATTATTTGCGAACTCCCAGCTGACATGAGTTTAATAATAAGAATGTATAAGAAGTTCAAACAACTCAGTATTAAAAAAATAACAATAATAATCCAAGTTTAAAATGGGCAAAAGATCTCAGTAGACATTTCTTGAAAGAAGATATACAAATGACCAAGAGGTATATGACAAAAATCCAACATCACTAACTACCTGAGAAATATAAATCAAATCACAGTGAGATACCAACTCACCACAGTTAAAATGGCGTTTATCAAAAAGATAGGCAATAATGGATGCTGGTGAGGATGTGGAGAAAGGGGAACCCTTGCACACTATTGGTGAAATGAAACTTAGTATATAGACACTATGGAGAACAGTAAGTAGGTTTTTCAAAAAACTAAAAATAGGGCAACATAGTGAGACCCCATCACTACAAAAAATAAAAATTAGTTGGATGTGGTGGTGCATGCCTGTAGTCCTAGTTACATGGGAGGCTGAGGTGGGAGGAATGCTTGAGCCCAGGACAGTTAAAGTCACAGTAGGCCATGGTCACACCATTGCAATCTAGCTTGGGTGACAGAGTGAAACCTGGTCTCAAAAAAAGAAGAAAAAAACTAAAAATACAACTACCATATGACTCGGCAAACACACAAACCAAAATTAATTGCATTTCTATATACTGACAATAAACAACTGAAAAAATAAAAAATGCAATACCATCTCCAATAGTACCAAATAAAGTAAAATCATTGCATGTAAATCTGACAAAGTATCGGTAAAAGGTGAATGCTAAAAACTACAAAAGTGCTGATGAGAGAAATGAAACATGACTATTTTGTTATAATGGTTAATATTGAATGTCAACTTGATTAAGGGATGCAAAGTATTGATCTTGGTGTGTGTGTAAGGGTGTTACCAAAGGAGATTTAACATTTGAGTCAGTGGCTGGGGAAGGCAGACCCACCCTCTGGTGGGCGCAATCTAATCAGCTGCCAACAAATACAAAGCAAGCAGAAAAATGTGAAAAGGGAAATGAGCCTTGCTTTCCAGCCTACATCTTTCTCCCATGCTGGATGCTTCCTGCCCTCAAACATCAGACTCCAAATTCTTCAGTTTTAAGACTTGGACTGGCTCTTTTTGCTCCTCAAGCTTACAGACAGCCTATTGTGGGATCTTGTGATTGTGTAAGTTAGTACTTAATAAATTCCCATATATGTATATCTCCTATTAGTTCTCTCTCTCTAGGGAACCCTGAATAATACATTTGGAGAGATCTACTTCATTCATGCTACAGTAATCAAGAACGTGTAGTATTCCCAGAAGAAGATAGCCATAGATCAATGAAACCAAATAGAGAATCCAAAAATATATCCACACAAATGTGCCTAAATAATCTTTGACAAACAAATAAAAGCAATTCAGTGGAGGAGTGGTTTGTTGCCAAAAAAAATAAAAGGCACTAGAGCAACTGGACATCTGTAGCCAAGGGGGGGGAAAAAAAAAGATTCTTAATGTAATTAACACCTTATACAAAAATTAACTCATAATAGATCATGGACTTAAAGATAAAATTATGCAACATAAAAATATGTGATATACATTTATTATAAATTATATATTATATATAAATTATAATATATATCTATATATACATCATGTATTTACACTATACCACATACATATATATACTATACCACATACTTATATGAAGTATACCACATACTTATATGAACATACAAAAATTTATTTATAATAGATATATGGAAAAAATCCATGGCCTAAGCCCAGAGTTTATTTAGATATGACTCCAAAAGTACAATCCATAGAAGAAAAATAAATAACCTCATTAAAGTTACAATTTTTTGCCTTGTAAAAATCTTTTTAAAAAGGTGAAAAGTCAAGACGCAGACATGGAGGTATATTTATTAATCTTAGACAGCAAAGGACCTGCGTTTCTGCTATATGAAGAACTCTCAAAAATCAACATCATAAAAAAAAATACAATTAGAAAATGAGCAAAACACATGAATAGATGTTTCACCAAAGAAGATGAAAGATGTACAAATGTATTAAACATCAGAAAAGTGAAACTGAAATCACAGTAATGTATTGCTAGATGCATATCAGAATGGCTAAAATTAATGATAGTGATAATATTAAATGTTGGCAAGAACATGGAGAAAATGGATCACTCATACCTGGTAATGTGAAATGGCCTAGCTACACCAGAAAATATTTTAGCAGTTCTTTTTAAAACTGGATGTATACTATATGACCCAGCATTTTCATTCTGGGGAACTTATGACAGATAAATGAAAATTTATTTTCACACAGAAGTGTGCACATACATATTCATAGGAGGTTTTTTCTAATAATGTAAAACTTTAAATTCCCCAAATGTCTTTCAGTGGGTGAACGGTCAAGCAAACTGTTATACATCCACATCATGAAATACTATTCAGCAATAGAAAGAAACAAACTATTGATATACTCAACAAATTTAATAAACCTCAAGAAAATTACGTCGTGAAAAAAGCTAATGCCAAAGGCATACATATTGTATGATTCCAATTCTTATGAAATGACATAACTATATAGATGGAAAATTGGTGATTGCCAGAGGTTAGGAAAAGGTTGAGGGTGAAGTGTGGCTCTAGAAATAAATATCTTGATCAGTGGAATGGTCACAGAAAGCTACCCTGTGATAAAATTACATCAAGCTATACACACACAAACATGCAAACATGAGTGCATGTGCTACTGGTGAAAAGTACATAAGCTCTATGGATTGTACCAGCATCCCTTTCCTTAGTGTGACACTGCAATCTACTTACACAGATGTTAGAAGAGGAAGAGGCCGGGTAAAGGGTACATGGGACCTCCCTGTACTTGTGCACTTTCCCATAAATCTATGTTTATTTCAAATAAAAAATTTAAACATGAAGTGAGCATTTGGATTTTATTTTTATAGGAGGTGTTAAAAAGCGATCTGTTTTTGTTTCCTAGGGCAATGCTATAAATAACAGAGACTAGGTGACTTAAAACAACAGAAGTTTGGTCTCTCACAGCTCTGAAGGCTTGAAGTCCGAAATCAGAAGGGGAATCCATTCTGGAGTCTCTGAGGAAGAATCTGTTCCATATTCCTCTCCTAGCTTCTGGTGTCTGCTGTAATGCTTGTAGTTTTTTGACAGCTGCATCACTCCAATTTCTGCCCCTGTTGTAAAATAGCATTCTCTGTGTGTGTTTGTGTGTTTATAAATTTCACTTCACTTATTGCATCAGTCATCAGAGTAGGGCCTACTTTAATCCGGTATAACTTCATCTTCACTTGACTATCTGCAAAGACTATTTCCAAATAAGGTTTAATTCACCAGTACTGGGGGTAAGCTATGTTCTAAGAACGTATGATCCAGCAGAAATGGCATCAAACTAGTTTGCCAACTTTTAAAATCTTTTATCATTTGGCTCAGTCAATTCCCCATGTCTATCAAATAACTATTTTGGACTCTAAGTATATATTTTAATACTCTGTAGAACATTAATTTCAGTCTCTTTTTTTTTTTTTTTTTTTTTGAGGCAGAGTCTCACTCTGTTGCTAGGCTGGAATTCAGTGGTGCGATCTTGACCCTCCTGAGTTTAAGCAGTTCTTCTGCCTCAGCCTCCTGAAGAGCTGGGACTACATGAATGTGCCACTATGTGCAGCTGATTTTTGTATTTTTAGTAGAGACGGCATTTCACCCTGTTGGCCAGGTTGGTCTTGATCTCCTAACCTTATGATCCGCCCGCCTCAGCCTCCCTAAAGTGCTGGGATCACAAGTGTGAGCCCAGCCTGTAATCCATGCCCAGCCCAGCCTCCCTCTTAATTTATGTTCCTGCTCAGAGTGATGTCCCACCTGACTTCAACATTTTCTAATTCAATAGATTTCTTTAAGATCCAGATCATGAAACATTCTTTAATATTTAGAACCATACTTGGCTACATTTTTTCCGAAACTCTTTTGTAATTATACTTAGTACTGTAGTTTAGCATTCTGTTATTTCTAAAAGTGCCTCACCAAGTTTTGGTTTCATGTTTAGAATGTAGGCTCAATGAAGTCTGTGTATGGGGCTGATTAGATCGAGAGTCATATCTTGTGTATGTCCCTTCAAGGGTAATAGTGAATATACAAAAGACACTATTAAATGACTGATTGAATGTATGAATGTATCTTTAAAATAGAGAGGTGAGATAACTTACATGTGGATTCTGAATAAATGTTTGTCTTCTTATAAAGTAAGAGAGAATAAGGACACCTGAATTAAAATTGCAGAAAATTGCAGTTTTGAAGAAGATAAAAATTATAAACAATGTAAAAAACTGTTATATAATGGAAAATATTTTATTTCTTCTACTGTGATTTCAAAGTTTCAGTTGTTTGCAGTGATACGGGAATAAAAATAGATTTCATATAACAAAGTGGAGCTAATCAACAAAAATAAAAGAGATTTTGGTGCTTACATGTCTATTCCCTCTCTTTCCTCTGGAGTCTTTGTAGTTATATCCTTAGGCTAATCAAATGCTGCCTTCCCCTTAGTTTCCTATTTATTTTTTTGGTATCTTGAATTACCTCAGCCCAGAAACTTTACCCAGTGGAACCTGCAGAAATGATCTGTGAGATCTTATTTTTAGAATGTTGATTATATAAAACTTAATGAATTATAGTTTTAGTTTACCATTTTTGATTCTTATGACTTAGATACTTCCCTTAATGTTATTTTAATTTCATTATGTTTGTTATATTTTGACTGTCATTATGGCTTGTTTTATATCCTATGTTAATTGCTTTGTTCCTTTTTAAAACTAATTTTCTCCTTCACTACTCAAGGGGATTCTTTTTCTCACACAGTAAAAGAAAAACCAACAACTTCTCTAAAATATAAACAAGCACTAGCTTCAAGGAGAAATAATTCAATTCACTACAAAAATATCTGTTTTGTAATCACTATGTATTTACAAAGCAACATGCAAGGCACTGCATATGGTGACAAAAACAGACATGGGGCAGTTATTGGCTTTCCAGAGCTTACAGTCTTGTTAAATGCATGAAAATATGAATACATTTAATTGTATTACAGATGAAGTAAAATGATAGGACTTGGAAAATTACACAGACATGGACAGTCAGAAGACTGAGAGAAGATAGAGTAGGAAAGAGAAATAAGGAACGAAACAAAAAAGAAGGTTAAGGTATTTATCAAGATTTATTGGATAATCCATTATTTAAATAGGGACTAAAACAGATGAAGATTCCAACAGATAAAATAACTGAGTTTTGAAGAATTCTGCATCTGCTCTCTAACCATTTTAGGCCTTAAGAAAATTATTCTTTCTACTGAAACCCAGCCTTTTACTGTAGCTGAAAAGCGAGTATAAAAAGACCACCTACCTTATGAAGTCGTTATAAATGTTAAGTGAGAGTCTTATAAAAACTTCAAAAATTTTATATAGCGTTCTATATTTTTTCTTTTTTTCACTTTTTTTGGCAGAAAATCTGAGATTATTATAGAAAAAATGTCAGTATGGATAAAGATAAACATCCTGTAAATATCTGCAAAATAAACTCTGAAATATATTAAATATAGTATATCACGACCAAGTAAGGTTAATCCCAGAATGGAAGGATGGACTAGATTGATTAGATAATCTATTTATTTAATTTTCCTTATTTAAACTAAAGGGAAAAATGTAGGTACATAACTGTGGGAAAAAAAACCTTCATCTAAAGTCAATACCAATGTATATAAAATCTTTAAGCAGTCTGGGCAGTGTTTCATGCTTTTAATCCTAGCACTTTGGGCAGCATAGCAAGACTCTCATCTCTATAAAAATCATAATTAAAAAAATATCCAGGCATAGTGGTGTGGGCCAGTAGTCTTAGCTACTCAGGAAACCAAGGTGGAAGGATCTCTTGAACTCAGGAATTTGAGGCTACAGTTAGCCACGATTCATCATTGCACTCCAGCCTGGGTAGCAGAACAAGATTTTATCTCAAAAACAAACAGGCAAACAAACAAAACAAAAACAAAAAGAAACTCCTAGCAAACTAAAGATAACAGGACACTACCTAAAAGGAATAAAGAACAAACACAAGCCAACATAGTTTTAATAGTAAAATGTTGGAAACTTATTTTTTAAAGTAATGAATGAAATAAATGTCTCTTCCTCCCACTATTTCTAGTTGATATTATGTCTGAGGCCTTCATCAATTCAGGAAGATAGAAAAAAAGAAAATAACCAGCATAATGACTGGAGAGAAGTAATAATAATAAGAAATTGACAAATTTACAGAGTACATAAGATTTTAAGTCAATTTTTTGGTATAAAATTAATTATATTCGTATACACTAGGCTAAAAAAATAAGAAAAGATTATTTTAAAAGGACGAAATGGACAATATGATGCACATAAGAATTAATTTGACAAAGAACGTCCAAATCCTTTATGAATGAATTATTTAATTTTATTAAAATCATAAAAGATGACAAAATTGAATATAGACTATATTCATGAATAAAAAAGATTCAGTATCACAAAGATGTCAACTCTGTCTAAATTAATGAGTAATGTCAATGTGATTCTAATAAAAATCTCTTCTTTGGTGGAACTTGACAAACTGATGTGAAAATATATACAATAGTAGAGACATAATGATACACAAGATAATTTTAAGGAAGAACATGAGGATATTGATGCATTGACACATGTTAAGGCATACCTACCATAAAACAATGGCATTTGAGACAGTGGATTTGGCTGTGGTGCAGACAAATGACCAGTGCCACAAACGAAAGTCCCCAGATGGAACTATGTATTTCTGAAGACTTTGTATATAAAGAAGGTGTAATTATAGATCTACATAGAAAAGAGAGCAACTAATTAGGATGAAAGTGGTTTTCCATTTAAAAAATTTGTCAGGGGACCGTGGCTCACTCCTGTAATCCCAGCACGTTGGGAGGCTGAGGTGGATGGATCACCTGAGATCAGGAGGTCGAGACCAGCCTGGCCAACATAGAGTGAGACCCTGTTTCTACTAAAAAATAAAAAAATTAGCTGGGCATTGTGGAGCATGCCTGTCGTTCCAGCTACTTGGGAAGCTGATGCTGGAGAAGCTCTTGAACTCAGGAGGCAGACATTGCAGTGAGCCAAGATCTGTGCCACTGCACTCCAGCTTAGGCAACAGAGCAAGACTTTGTCTCGCAAAACCAACCAACCAACCAACAAACAGTGACCTATACTTCACATCATATACAAAATGTTGGGGTGACAAATAATTCTATGCAAGAAAATTTTAAAACCTTTAGTACATGATATGAATTTTCTTCATGAATTCAGGTTACAGAGTATTTAATCATATCTGAAAATAGAAAACAGTATAATTTTGATTATTAAAAATTTAGTGCTTTACTTGAAAAGACACCATTTAAATATTAAGAATTAAGTTTGGGCTGCAAGAATATATTTAAAAACATAAAACTGGTAGAGAATTAGTATCTAGACTTTAAAATGCCCTCCTATAAATCAAAAATAAAATATAAAAACACTAAATTGTTAATGGAGCGAATATATTAACTTACTTCCCTGGTCAAAGAACTGTGTAGCCCATGAATATATGAAAATATTTTCAATTTCAATAGAAACCACGAAAATGTAAAATTATAATCACATGTAAATATCTGTCATGCTCCTAAATGGGACAATAATTTCAATGTCTGCCAATAACAGTGTCGGCAAGGCTGTAAACAAATAGGCAATCTCATATATGTTGGCTGCTGGTGGAAGTTTAAATTTTTCCATCCACTTTGGGGAGCAATTTGGCAATCTCTAGTAGAGCTAAATATGCATACCCTGTGTCATTGAGAAACTCTCCCACAAGTGCACAAGAAAAAATACAGAATGTTTGTTTCAGCATTTTTATAGCCAAACAGCAGCACAATAGAAAACTCTGAAACAGCATAAATAAACAAACCAATACATTTGGTACAGTCATCCAGTGGAAATCCACCTAATTGTAAAACGAATGAAATAGATTTACATTTATCAATATAGATAAACCTAAAATAAAGTTGAAGTAAAATAATTTTCAGATGAGCACATAAAATAGGACGTTTATATAAAAAATATGCACACCATTATTTAGAGACACATATGTAAGTCAAAGTTCTATGATAAACATGGAAATAACACAGCTTGGAATCATGATTGTAATTAGCTCTGGGAAGACCGGGGAGTAGGGAGATGAAGGTGAACTGGGACTTCAACTCTGCTTATGGAAGTTTATTTCTCAGGCTGGGTGGTGGCTACCTATTGTTTGTAATGTTATATAACACATATATATAATAATAAGTCTATAATATACAACAGATGTATGATGTCACGTGTGTTGATATGGTTTGGCGGTGTCCTCGCTCAAATCTCATCTTGAATTGTAGTTCCCATAATCCCAACTTCTCTTGAGAGGGATGAGGCAGAGGTAATTGAATCATGGGGGCAGTTACCTCCATGCTGTTCTCCTGATAGTGAGTGAGTTCTCATGAGATCTAATGGCTTTATAAGGGCTTTTTCCCTTTTCCTGTGCACTTTTCCTTGCTCTCGCCATGTGAAGATGGATGTGTTTGCTTCCCCTTCTGCCATGATTGTTAGTTTCCTGAGGCCTCCTCAGACAGGCTGGATTGCAAGTCAATTAAACCTCTTTCATTTATGAATTTCCCAGTGTTGGGTATGTTGCTGTTTGCAGCATGAGAACAGACTTATATGAATAGAATTTATGCTTATATATATATATTAATATATATGATTATATGTATAAAAAGTATATATGTATATATATATTATATAATATATACTATACTATATACATAATTGTTTACATAATACTTTTGCATGTCTGAAATATATCAAAATAAATATTAATATGCATAGAATATTAACACATAGAATATTAACACATGTTAATATGCATAGAATTTATGCTTATATATTAATGTATATAATTATATATAAAAAGCATATATAAATATTATGTTAATATGAAATATATCAAAATAAATATGTTAATATACATAGAATATTAACATGTTAACACAGAATATTAACACATTTTAATATGCATAGAATTTATGCTTATATATATTAATATATGAGATTATATGTATAAAAAGTATATATGTATATCATATATCATATATTATATACTGTATATAACTATTTACATAATACCTTTGCATGCCTGATATATATCAAAATAAATATTATGTAATACACAATGCAGGGAGGAGGTAATATAAGAGAGTATTGTCAAAGAGTAAAAAAATGTAACCTCATGGCTCAGTCTGCTGTTTAAGATAAAAAAAGGTGAATGTTTGACCAAATATTCTGCTAATGCATTACAAGGGTCACCAAATCCTCAGCTGCAGACCAGATTTCCAGTGAAATGTCTAATTGATATTAGAGAGTCCTTATTATTCACCTGCCAGCCTTTCCCTTCAATCAACTCCACATTTTATGCATCGTTATTATTTTACATACTAAATTCTGTATCACTCAGGAAGCAAAACACATATAGTTGTGATAGCAGTGGCCATCAACATCGATAGTGAGTTGGGGTGGGAGTTCTCTGGGTGTCATTGCAGCCACCAAAACCTCAGCTGCAGACTCTGGCCTCCTGTTCCATGAAGCAGGCAGGAACCCTGTCCTCCTGGGTGGGGTTACAGCCAGCCAAACTTCAGCTGTGGATCCAAGTCTCCCTGT
Source organism: Cheracebus regulus (assembly GCA_963574635.1). NCBI lineage: Eukaryota > Metazoa > Chordata > Mammalia > Primates > Pitheciidae > Cheracebus > Cheracebus regulus. The sequence continues at coordinate 68,492 of CAUYQU010019380.1, read as the reverse complement.
GCTCTTGGTGGGGGCCAGGAGCAGGCAGGAACTGCCCTCCCAGGTGCAGCTGCAGCTACCCAACCTGTGGTTGCAGACCTGGGCCTCCCACTCCATGGAGGGGGCAGGAGTGGAGGATAAGTGAGAGCCCTACCTCTTCTGAGTTGGTGGGGCGGGGGTTCCCCAGGTGCAGTTGTGGCAGCCCTCCCAAGTGCAGGACCCGGGCATCTCTGCAGCCTGCACCCTCAGGGGACCTGGAAGGACCCCCTCATCCCTGCAGACTCAGAGGTTTCTGCTCCAGCTGCCTGGACTCTCTCCCCTCCCAGGACCCGCTCCGATCTCCTAGTGGGGTTGGGGCTGAGCCCTAGGGCCATGAATGGAAGCAGAAGGCAGACAGATTCCTGGGCAAAAGTAAGCAGTAGGATAAGGTCTCTTCTTCAGGCCAGGGAGGTCCTAAATGTTGGAGGCTTAGCTATCAGTACCATGGACCAGGGTGGAGACTTGTGGTGCCTCCTCTGGGCCCACCCATGGCTGCCTATTGACCAATCTACATGCACTTCCTCCCTTCTGAGGTCCATAAAACTCCCAGGTTCAGGCATAGCAGGGTAGATGACAGCGACGACAGGCTGATCAGCTTGAGAGGAGCTACCCTCTTTGCTGATAGCTAGAGAGGGTAGATGGAGATGATGGGCTGACCTGTCAGCAGAGAGGAGCCACCTTCTCCAGGACCACCTGTCTGCTGAGAGCTGACACTCCATGAGATGACTTCCTACAGAGAGGAGCTCCCCACACTGTGGGTTTGCTCTGAATTGCTGTAACACTCAAAGCTCTTATTCATCTTGTTCACCTTCTACTTGTCTGCATACCTCATTCTTCCTGGATGCAGGACAGGAACTTGGGCAAAAGTGCCACTAGCCACAGAGGTTTCCAGCCAGAAAACCAACACCCTAAAGATCCTGTAACAATAGTGGCTTAAATAAATTATTTTTTTCTCATACAACCGTATGAGCATAAGTAATTCCGAGCTATTTCTGGAGAAAGGCAGGTCATAGCTGGAATGGAGCCTCCATAGTCCTCAGGAACTCAGACATTGATCTTTTTCATCTACTATTCCTATAATGAGGATGCAACTTTATAGTCATTATAATTATCTCCATTTGCATCTACAATGCCCATGTTCCAGGCAGCAGAAAAGAGGGCAATGAAAAGGATAAGTGTTTGTCCCCCATTTAAGGACCATCTCAGGAATCTCAGGTATCAACATTATGTACATTAAATGACTAACTTTAGCTGAAAGGGAAGCAGGAAACTGAAGTACTTTGTGGGGGCTGAACTGAGTACAATTGTTTTCTGCTATTCTGAATATTTATTAAAGTTTTAATTTCTTACTAGATCTATTTCTCTTGTATAAGTTGAATCCCCAATTGATTCTTCAGGATGTTTACTGTGTTTTAGGAGTTGCTAAAGAGGCATTAGGGTGGTTGAAGAGAAGCAGTCAGTCCGTATGCTCATGCTTCTGCTAAACTTGAGGTCTTCATTGACCTCTATGCAGATGTCCCTTATGAACCTGTTCATAAGGGATCCCACAGGCATTTGTCCTAGAAGTGTCTGCACTCCAGGTGCTGTCAAAATTTTGGGGTTTTCCTTCAAGTGACTCAGCACTATGTTTGTTTGTTTCTGAATCTTGGCTGCATCCACATTTTGTTTCCAGTAAATCTGCTTAAACCTCCACCATCTTCAGGACCGCAAGGTGGGTCCTCTCGCTCCCAATAGGAACATGCAAGAATGTTTGCATCCTTTCAAAACCACGTGAATGCTAAACAATAGAAACTTCAGCCTCTCCTTATCTATCTAAAAATGTGTTACTGTACTTTTTAATGTGTTGCAGCTAAGCCCCCATTGTTTTTTGGCTTAGGAACAATCGTTTGCCGAAGGTCAAAATGAATAGCACTATAAAAATACAATTTCTTATTATTTCTTCCTGCATTTTATAGGAGCTTTTTTTCACTGCATATTCAACTTTCTTTTGGTTCAGCCTTAAATGTAAGAGTAAAACAAATTGTTTAACTTCTCTTTCCTTCCTCTTTCTTGTCTTTTCCTACCTTCCTTCTGACATCGGAATAGTCATCTACTCTTGCTTTCTACAAAATGAAAACTTGTTGACACTTTCTATTATTTCTTACTGTATTTGGAATTGCCTACCCATCTTCTGTGTAAAAGTCATGTAGCTTAAATTTAGTGATAGCAAGAAACCAAGGGAATTTATTTTGTAGAGGAAAAAATATGCATCGGTCTAATGTTCTGTATATATTTTATATGAGTGTCTGTATGCCTTTGAACATTGCCCCATATAGACACTCATTCTTTCCCAAACTCATTGTTTTCATGTCTCACAAGAAGTAATATTGAGTCCAGTCTGCTCAGATCCTGACTCTGTCTTATCAGTTTTGTTAACTCAGGAGACCATAGAATGCGAGTGCATTCCCTCCAGCCTGATTCTGTTGCCTGTGCAGAAGATAGGAATATCTTTGGTCTCAGTGTTTAATCTGCCTCAAGGGACTACAGATGGGTGAACTTTTGGACAATGGACTGGAAGAAGCAACAGCCAGATGATTCTGAGTTACGACTGGCTCTCTCATGCATTATCTGAAAAGGAACATCCCTCGCCATTATAAATATTGTGAACATTTCAATCTATTTTATATCTACTAATGACAATTTCTTTTCCTTCTAAGAAAAAATTTTTTAAGCACCTTCTGGTTTTTGATAGTCACTCCATATATTGACTAACCATCAGTAGTGAATTGCCCAGATTGCTTTGCCTATTAATTCTAGTTTTGATGTCAGTCATCAAAGGATTATATCAGGATGCGGTGAAAATCATACTGCCACACATCACTCTTCGATTAGCTTTTTTTGGTTAAAAACTCTATTCTTAAACAGTATTTAACACCTACAAAGCATTTGTAAATAGAAGGCACTGTTCTTTGTGCTTTATCAGTATTTATCTCATATAATCCTTATAAAAACCTACTAGTATCTTTATCTTACAGATGGAAAGATGGAGGAGTAGAAACATTATAAAACTTGCTTAAGGCCTTATGGTTAGAATGTGGTGGAACCAGAATTCAATCCAAGCAGTCTATCCCAGAATCTGTGCTTTAAACAGAATACTATGTTTTATTCTCAGGAGCCTGAATCTAATAATTATATTGACTAATCAAATAAATGTTTGCTCTTGAAAATTAGTGTATGAGACTCTGGAATGTAATAAATTTGCCAAAAAAATTAATTCAATTCTAGGGTGAGCAGAACCATTTTTAAGGTCAGCCATCTTGCTCCAGGCAATAAATGTCAGTATTTCTGTGCACTATTACACTTTCCTTCAAAAATCTATAACAGATATTGACATATAAAGAAAAATATTTATTAGTACAAATATATATTTAAAAAGTATTTATTGGTTTTAAAAATGTTACGGTGGTTGTTGATCTGAGATAAATCCTTGGAAAATATTGAACAAAATCTATTTAAATTATAGATGGTAGGAGAGCCTGAATGAACAACTTGATGAGAAGGGAAATAACAGAAAGAAATGGATGTATCACTAATTAGAGAGGCAAGAATATTGAAAAGCAACTTTAAGGAGAATTAATGAAGACTTATTGTTGAATGAGGGAAGTTAGTGCTACAAAGGAAGACACCAGATATAGGACAGAGGGGTAAAAGTAATGGAGGCAAGTCTGCAAAGATGAGAGGCTGTTGGTATTCTGAGATAAGAAAAGTATCAATGCATAGCAATTAGTAATCCTTGAAAGATAATTAAAAGTAGAAAGATAAGAGAGTTTTCTTAATGGTATGATAGGAGATGATTCAAAGGAAAAACGACATTGGAATGGGTAGTAGAAGAGCAAAAGCACTCAAGACACTGAAGGCAGACAGCATTGGGGCATTTGGTTTTCTGAGTGGTATGATAGGAGATAATTCCAATGAGAATTCACTTGGGAGTATAGAGTAGAAGAACTGGAAGTCACAAAGGTTCTAAAATCAAAGAGAATTTAGTGTTCTCTTAGGGAAATGAGAAAGGCAGATTTGGAAAGTGACAGACTTACAAAGATGAATTTCACTTAATATGAATGCTTTATTATTTTCAGTTCATTTAGGAAAAGTTATTGCAATTTTAGTGTACAAGAGACCATTGGAGGTAAATAGATGTCACACTGAAAGTAATGTAACTAATGTGAGGGGATGTGATTTTTTCAGTGCTATACAAAACTATCCAGTAACCAGTATATTGCAATTCTATTCTATCCACATATAATGGAAGAATTACCATAAGAATTTATCTTCCTGGTCATTCAGTATCATAAATTTAACTTTCTTGCCTGCACTTACTTTTGTGTAATGATACTTTTTCGCCGTCTTATATATTAATCTGTCAACCACAATTAGACTCTTTTGTTGAATTCCTAAATAAGTAAATGGCTTTTATAAAGTTGGGAAATTCTTTGAAACAGTGCTTTAAAAAGGAAATAGCTTCTCACAATTAATTGACTTGAACTCTCTGTAACTTAAGAAAAATTTCCTTACTAAAAAGAAATAGGCAGAAAACCTATCTTAGTTTATTTTATGCTACTATAACAGAACACCTGAGACTAGTAATTTATAAAGAAATGAGACTTATAACTTACAGTTCTGGAAGCTGGGGAGTCCAAGGTTGAAGGGCCTTCATCCTGCAAGAACATTCTTGCTGCATTTTGCTATGACAGAAACCATAAAGGCAAGAACATGAGAGACAGAGACAAACAGAGAGAGAGAGAGAGAGAGAGAGAGAGAGAGAGAGAGAGGAGAGAAGGAAGGCTGAACTTATGCTTTTTATCAGAAACTCATTCCTGCCATAACTAACCTACTTCCTAGATAATGGCACTAACCCATTCATGACGGCAGAGCTCACATGATTTAATCATATGTTAATGGTCCAACCTCTTAATACCATCACAGTAGCAATTAAACTTAAACAAGAATTTTTGGGAAAATGTTCAAACCATAGCAGGACCTAAATAGACCTTTTTTCTTTTTCAAAGAAGACATTAATATTGCCAACAGACATATACAAAGGTGTTCAAGATTGCTAATCATTAAGAAAACACAAATCAAAATCATAATGAAATATCACTTTCATGCCTGTTAAAATAGTTATTATCAAAAAGACAAGCACTAACAAGTATTGGCCAGGGTATGGAGAAAATGAAAAGCTTTGACACTGTTGGCAGGAGTGTAAATTGGTAGAGCTATAACGAAATACATATGAAGGTTTCTCAAAAATTGAAATAGAATTATATGACCCAGCATTTTATTTTCTAGATATATACCCAATGAAATGACAACCAGCACCTCATAGAGATGCCATTCATTGTGGCATTATTCACTATACCTAAAATATGAAAGAAACTTATATAGTCCATCAGCAGACAAAAAAAGAAATCGAATACACACACACACACACAGACAAAACAGAATATCATTCAGCTGTAAAAAGAAAGAGATCCTACCATTTGTGTCAACATGAATATACTTGGAGGATATTATGCTAAGCAAAATAAGCCAGACACAAAAAGAAAAATATTTCAATCTCTCTTCTGAGTGGAACTTACAAAAAGTCAAATACATAGAAACAGAGAGTAGAACAGTTGTTACTAGGAGTGGGTATGGGGGAAGGATGAGAATATGTAGATCAAATGGTACAAAGTTCTAGTTATGTAGAATGAATATGTCTAGAGGTCTAATGTACAGCATAATGGCTATAGTTAGTGTTATACTGTATACTGGAAATTTGCTAACATAGTAGATTGTAGGTACTCTTACTACAAAAAAAGAGATAGCTATTTGATGGTGAAAAAGTATATGAGGTGATAGATGTGTTAATTTTTTTACTGTAGTAATCATATCACCATGTATTAATATATGTATATTAAAAACATCATGTCTACACCTTAAATATATTCAATCTAAATTAAAAAAAATAAATTAAAATGGGACAATTTTAAAAAAATAAATAAGATAGTACAAAATAATGAAAAGGGTGCTTCAAGATGGCTGACTAGATGCAGCTAGTAGGTACCTCTTCCATGGAGAGGAATCAAATAGTGAGCAAATATTCACACTTTGAATACATCATCTAAGAGAACACTGGAATTCAACAGAGAAGCAAAAGGATCCATGAAAAGAAAATGAAAAGCCAGACAGGGCTGGGATTGGTATGAAGCTGGGAGACCCCCCCTGAGGTAGCATATGGTAAAAGACCCCTGGGGCTCCACACTTCCACCAGGGACTATTACATTCCTGGCTATGAGAAAGTCCTTCAACCCTCCTGGGCCTCCAGACTAACACAGGAAGGTGCCTAGAGATTGCGGGAAGGTATTGCTCAAACTCATATGGAGTCCCAGACATTTTCAAGCCCTGAGCTGCTGCAGTCCTGTGCCCTTCTAAGAGCCCAGACACCAGAGGCTTGTGTTCTGCCCTGAAGCTGCAACTGCAACCTCAGGGCAAGGGAAGGAGTGGAAAGGCCAGGCATTTTTGCACTCCCAAGGACAGATGTCATCACCACTGCTGTGAGATGAAGGAATGAGCAAACCATGTGCCCCCACAGCTGCCAGCCTCCACTGTTCTAAGAGGAGCTTGGCCTTTCTGGCGGCAGGTCAGCCATGTAGCCAATTAACATTTAGCTGAAGCCTCATGCCATTCTGAGAGCCCCAGCCTCAGAGGCTTGTGTCCTGCTCTGGGGCTGACACCACTATATCTACCACTTACCATCACTGCCACAGGGCTAGGGAGGGAGCAGGGAAGCCACGCACTTTTGTGTACTTTAGGACAGATACCTCTGCCACTGTGGTGGGAGAGAGGCACGAGTGAACCATATGCCCCATGGCTGCCTACCTCTGCTGCTCCCACTGAGAGGGGCATGCCCTTCCTGGTGTCAGACCTGCAGCATAACCACCCTGCCCCCACCTGACTATTCAGCCATCAGCCTGGGAGCAGCCCAGTTTCCCCTATCATTGCTATCATGTGAACTCTTGAGACCTGAGGACAAATACACTGGTCTGGTCCCAGTCTAGTTCTCCCAGGACTCTTGCATACAGTTCAGGGGGCTATCTAGGGGCTTGTGATTTGGGGATTGCCTTGCCCAGTTCAATACTGCTGGTACCTGATCACCCCATGGGGTCTGAGATCAGGCCAACCCAACCAGCGGACACCATCCCACCATCCCAGCTGGTATCCACTCACATCGGCCAAAAGGCAGTGAGCTTTCCCCTGTCTACACAAAGCGGTAGCACTTCTGCGTTTTGAGACTAGAGAAGAGCTTCCACCCTGAAGCCAATCCAGTGGAGAACTGAAAAGGCATTTTTTAGTTCTCAGGTAAATTATGAACTGAAGATAGACAACAGTATTGGGCTGAACTGAATCAGGAGCCCCAGTACGGGAGTGTGATGCATAAACAAATCACTTTTTCTGGCTACCCAAGACATAGAGCTGGTGCAGCTCCTCATAGACATATGGAGAACTTGGTGATTGTCACCAGGAGTAGGCTGCACCACCCCCATCAGGGATGGTGCCTGTGATTATCATTGGAGTATACATGAGTGAGCTTTCCAGTGCAACTCTGCCTAGCATTGTCACCTCATCCCCATAAGCATGGTGCTGAGCAAGAAACTCAGGACACCAGGCATTCCACAGACAAGGCTATGGCCTAAGGCAACAAAGAGCACAACCCAGTAAACAAATATCAAGCACATACTCATCTGCTTCTGTTCAGCTAGTTCTTGCCCATAAGCATCATCTACTGGCCTGGAGGTTGAACTGCACAACTCAATATAAAATCAGCTGACAGAAGTGCACAGCCATGGAAAATGAGATAAGATTACTGAAAGCTCTGCAAATTGCAATCCTGAGAAAGATAATTAATCTTCTCATATACCCAGTACATTAATACTACAACCAGCATTTGAGAAAACTACTACACAAAAGCTATCTACAACCAAGAAATTCATATAGAGCCTTAGCTCCCTGAAAGCACCTAAAATCAAAACCAAATGACCATGCAAAACACAAATTACAGTCACACCTGCAAGACGGGGAAAAATAAAGTCCTACCTGCATGAAAGTGAATCCAAAAATTAAAAGTGATAGCTTCTTTTGATGAGAAGGAACCAGAATAAGAACTCTGACAATATTTAAAAACAGAATATTATCACACCTCCAAAGAGTCACATACCACTTTCACGATGTATCCAATTAAGAACGAAAATTTTGAAATGACAGATAAAAAATTCAAAATATGATTTGTAAGGAAGCTCAATTAGATCAAAAAGAAAGTTTAAAATCAACCCAAAGAAATCAGAAAAACAGTTCAGGATATGAATGAAAGATTTACTAAAGAGATAGATCAGAGACTACCATAAGCATCTTTACACAAGCAAACTAGAAAATCTAGAGAAATTGGATAAATTCCTGAAAAAGTGCAAACTCCAAAGATTGAGCCAAGGGGAAGTAGAAATCCTGAACAGACCATGATAAGTAGTAAGATTAAATTTTATAAAATCACCTCTCTCAGAAAATAGCCTAAGATGGACAGATTCACCACTGAATTTTGCCAGGTATACAAAAAAGAACTAGTAGCAATCCTACTGAAACTGCTTTAAAAAATTGAGGAGGAAAGAATCCTCCCAAACTTATTCTATGAAGCCAGTATTAACTTGATACAAAAATCAGTCAAGGACACAACCAGAAAGAAAAATTCAGGCCAATATTCTTGAAGAAAACAAATGTCATAATCTTCAACGAAACTAGCACACTGAATCTAAAAGCACATCAATAAGATAATACACCATAATCATGTTAGCTTTATTCCAGGGGTGCAAGGATGACTCACCATATGCAAATCATTAAATGTGAATCACAACATAGAATTAAAAAAAAATATGACTATCTCAGTAAATGCAAAAAAATGCTTTCAATAAAATCTAACATCACTTTATGAAAAAGACCCTAAACACACTATGCAACAAAGGAACAGATCTCAAAATAATAAAACCCATATGTGATAAACCCACAGTCAACATCACAATAAGAGGGGAGAAGTTGAAAGCATTCCCTCTAAGAAGTGGAAAAAGACAAAATTGCCCACTTTACTCACTGCTATACAACATAGTACTAGAAATCCTAGCAGGAACTTTCATGGAAAAAAACGAAGAAATAAAAAGCATCCAAATTGGAAAAGTGGAAGTTGAGTTGAATTAGCTCGCTTCACTGATGACATGGTCTTATACCTAGAAAACTCTATATACACCTGCAAAAGGCTTCTATATTTGACAAACGACTTCAGTAAATTTTCAGCATACAAAATTAATGTACAAAAAATAAGTAGCATTTCTGTGCTTCAGTAATGACCAAATTGAGAACCAAATAAAACTCAATCCCATTTATAACAAAATGAAATAGCTAGGAATATATTTAACCAAGGAGATGCTAGATCTCTACAAAGAGTGATATGAAAGACCTATGAAATAAACTGTAGATGACACAAACAGAAAACAATCTCATGCTGATAGATTGGAAGAATCAATGTTGTGAAAATGACCATGCTACTCAAAGCAATTACAAGTGTTATTTTTCACAGAATTAACCAAAATAATCCTAAAATTTGTATGCAAACAAAAAAAATAGCTAAAATAGCCAAAGTAATCCTAAGTAAAAAGAATAAAGTTGGAGATATCACATTATTTCACTTCAAATTATGCTACAAGTATTTAGTAACCACAAAAGCAGAATATTGAAATACAAATAGGCACACAGATCAATGGAAAAGAAAAGAGAATCCAGGAATGAAGTTTCATACACCAACTGATCTTTGACAAATTTGACGGAAAATATGCACTAAGAAAAGGAGACCGTATTCAATAAATGAGGCTATGAAAATTGGATAGCCATGTGCAGAACAATGAAACTCTACTCCTATCTCTCACCATATACAAAAATTAACTCGAGTTGGATTAAAGTCTTAAATGTAACATCTAAAACTATAAAAATCCTCTAAGGAATTCTAGGGAAAACTCTTTTGCACATTGCCCTAGGCAGTGAATTTAAAACTAAGACCTCAAAAGGAAACTCAACAAAACCAAAAGAAGACAAAGAGGACTTAAAAAGCTTCTGCACAACATAAGAAATAATCAGTGGAGTAAACCAACAGACTATAGAAGGGAGAAAATATTTTCAAGCTATGCATCTGACAAAGAACTGATATTCAGAAGCTACAAGGAACTCAGTGAGAAAACAGACACACACACACACACACACACACTCACACACACACACACACACACACACATGATCTCAATAAAATGTGAGCAAAGGACATGAACCGACACTTCTCAAAAAAAAAAAAGGCATACATGTGGCCAAGAAAGGTGAAAAAATCCTTAACATCACTAATCATCAGAGAGATGCAAATAAAAAACTACGATGAGATACTATCTCAGTCAAAATGGCTATTATCAGAAAGTCAAAAAATAACAGATATTGGCAAGGATGCAGAGAAGAGGGGACCCTTCTTATGTACTCTTGGTGGGAATGTAAATTAGTACAACTTCGATGAAAAACAGTATGGAGATTTCTCAAAGAACTAAAAGAACTAAAAAGTAGAACTACCATTTGATCCAACAAACCCACTACTGTTTATCTGCCCAAAGGAAAATAAATCACTGTATCAAAAAAACATCTGCACTCATATGTGTATCATAGCACTATGTATAATAGCAAAGTCATGGAATTTAAGTGTCCATCAATAGGTGACTGGATTAAAACGTTGTGTATATATGCCTTGGAATATTATGCAACCATGAAAAAGAAAGAATGTCCTTTGCAGAAACATGGGTGGAAGTGGAGGTCATTGTATTAAATGAAATAAACCAGGAACAGAAAGTCTCCAAAAGGTGGGAAAATGCAAGGGAGTGAGAGTTGAAAATTACCTAATGGGTACAATGTTTACTGTTTGGGTGATGAGTACACAAAAAACCCAGACTTCTCGACTTCACAATATATCCATGTAACAGCTGCATTTCTACACCCTGGATTTATAAAATTTAAAATTTTTAAAAAAGAAATAGCAAGAAACAAACAGTACTCTCAACAGTAAATTCTCCAAAGCCATGGAAAAATTCCTGTCGGAATAGACCAACAATCTTGTGCCTCACATGCTATTCACTTTGTATGGACTAACAGGACTGCCACTGTTTTCTCTTTTGTTTCCATGAACCCTAAATTCCTCCCTTACATGCTCTCCCTTGCAGTTGGGTAATCCACTAGTGTGAACGGCTATCTAATTATCAGAATGAAATGTCTCATGATCATGGAATAATGACAAGAAAAACATGTATATTCAGTACAAATGTAACCAGACTTTTTTATTCGAATATTTTTGATCTTCAGTTGGTTGAATCCACAGACTTGGAACACACAGAAATGGAGGGTTGGCCATACTAATTTTAACATAAACTGAGTCTGAACCGGATTATTCTGTTACTGAACGCTGTGGGATCTGCAAAATTGAAGAGTAGGCCATTGTATGAAGTGGTTGAGTAAAGTCATGTCATAAAGAGTCTTGAGGGACTGATACATTCCCAGTATGGGGGGAGCATAGAACTGGGATTCTATCAGCTTATGTTGAATGAATACTCAACTAATACATTTTATTATTGAGCCAAAAAGTGAGAATAGAATTTGGTAAGCAAGTAGAAAGGTTATCTATAGTAAGAATAAAAAGTGTAAAATATTAGAAGGAAAGGAAGTGAAGAACAGATTGAGTCAGGTTAATATTTGTGCAGCAGACAGGTAATGAATGTTCTCTTTTAAGTGTTTTGGGGAAATAGCAAGCAGTCATCAGCTAAGTGTTAGAGGTGAATTTGGTAGAAGACAGAAAAGAAAATATGAATTAATCACCTGGAATAACGCAAAAATGAGTGGTTTACAAATGTATACTGAATGCTGGATAAAAATTAAGATCTTTCTAATATTGTTATTAATTTAAAATAAGACGTCAGCAATGTGGTATACTTTCTGAGGCATGTTCAACTGTATGAGTGCAGGAGAAAAGTAGATGGAAGGCTGAGTATAAGGTTTTATTTTACTTATAGAAGTAAATACAGTTGAGAATTTGCTACATGTTGAGCTTATATCTATCTATGCAGTAATAATTATCCTAAAATTTAAACTTGTTAGGGAATGAAATTAGACTATCAATGAACAGTTAAGTGTAAATGGGATCAAAAGCTTGGGTAGTCAGTCAGAGATTTAGATGGCTGAAATTAAGACTATGGAGGATATTCTGTTAGTTAATAATCAAATGACTTTATTATTGATTATGCAACCTGGTACATCTTTAGTCACTGAACATATTATATGTATATTAATTTAAGACATTTATCTAAGATAGGTGACCATTGGTCTGTGGTAGGTACATGGCTGGATTGGGCAGTTGGGAAGAACATTGAAAAACAGAAAGAAGAAAGTCTTAAGAGGATATGTTTTGGAGAGATTAGGTGTGGGATAACCCACCAACAATTAGACAGAATTATGTTGGAGATAGAGACAATGAGCTTAACACAATCCCCTAAGAAAGAGGGGGAGAGACCCTGATTACTATATAAATGCCATAAAGACAGAGAGCGAATTGTATAAAATTAAGAGCTGCAAGTGTTAGGGTTGCTTGTTTTTTTGTTGTTTTGTTTTTTGTTTGTTTGTTTGTTTTTTAATCAATTATGCATTCAGTGCTTATCTTTGTTGCTATGCTTTAATTTAATGAAGAAAGACACAATTTAACATTCATTATTGTAACTGCAGCACCAAATATTATAAGAACTCAGGAAATCCTGGCTGAATAGATGAGTTAATTAGATTAAATGTTATATATGAAAGTGTATTGTCCATTTAATGCCACAGATATATTTGGATTAAAACTTTCAAAGTGAGTGAATGATTTTGTAAAAGTGTTTCCAAGGAGTGAATATTATTATTACATGATGTTGCTTCTATTATAAAATATATAAATGTTTATTTTTATCTTCTAACTTCTACAAAAATCATACACTGAAATGACCAAGTTGAGGCAAATCAACTTCAAACAATGTTTTAAATAGGACTACATTTGTGTCAATATACTCTAAAGGAAACATGGACTATATGCAGCCTATAAAGAGATCTCTGCTACAGAATTTTGCATAATACAAGTGCTTAAAAATGTTAAGGTTTGTCAATGGGCAATATCAATATAATACCAACACTTGGAATCAGTCATGACATGTTAAGAATAGGAAATGACTTTCTTTTTTTGAGGTAGATAAACACTCATAAGACTGACAAGAATTTTTTTTAATCCTGCCCTACTTTGCTGCTTCACTGATTACATTTGCTGACCAGATTAGAATTTTTTTTTTGTTTGTCATATTTTATCTTTTTAATGATTATGGAATTAGAGAATGTGGGTATCTGATATCCTCCTTAGGTAGATAGGTCCATAGCTTCTCTCCTCCTTGAGGACGAAAACCCAAAAGGAAAAAATATACATTTTTTTTTCTTTTATTAAGACAAGGACCACTGCAATAAAAAAAAGCAACATAGAAAAAGTTCTTCCATCAAATTTCATGATGGTTATTTCAAATCACATTCCTTAGAGACTAGGGTTTCGCCTGTGGTGAACCTGGCTTGTCACACAGGAGGCAAGATGAGTGAGAGGCTCAGTATGTGTCCCCTTGACACACAGAGCTTTAATCTTTATTTATCAGACAAGAGAAACTCTGCTTAGGTATGTTATATATTAAAATTTCATATATTAACTTTAAAATATTAAATTGTTTATTATTCTTTAGTGGCATTTGTTTTCATTTCCTTCACTCCTAGTGTTGTGATAAGTACAACTGCCAAACTATTGGAGTTATCATAAATAAAGGACCCATGTTGGCTATTTGCTTATTCTAATGCTACTAGTTTACTGCATATAAATGCTAAAACCTTGGGATATTTGTTCTTAAATTGAGGTAATTCATACAATAAATGGCATTTTTTCATAAGGTTAAATGGTATCATTGTTGCACTTGGAGAAGATTTACTCTGTTTCAAGAGAATAGATTTGTAATTAGCAAGTTGAATTTTCAGGAGCCTGATGTTCATTTTGCACAAGCAATATTGTGTGTGTACCATTAATACATACTGTACAATAAAGAAATGCGGTACTTTTGCAGCTAGTGAGATCCCTATCACTAGATCTATTCTACAGGGTTGTAGGGGTACTTTATTGAATTGGTGGTTAGAGAATTCTAGATTTCTTCTGTGTCTAAAACTGTATGAGTTGTCTTCATATAAAAGTGGATTATTTAATTACTTGTATGATTTGACTGATAGAGTTACTTTGATTTTACAGATTGTAAATGGATGGATAAGGCCATCTGCTTGTTTTATATATGAAAATTTAAAACGTTACATTGATTACTAAGATTGTTCACCTTAATATACAGGCTTTAATTTGTTTGTACACACTTTATTGCTGGGATAAAGTGTGTATTTTTAAAAAATAAATTTCACAGTATATATTAATGTTTTCTCACTTCATAGAAATAAAATCCTATTTGTATGCAAATAAAACATTATTTTCAAAATTATATGTTTCAAATGTTCAATTTTAAATAAAGAATATCTTTACAAAATGGCTCAATAACCAAAATAGTCAAAAGAAACAGTAAAATAAGTCCAGAGCGAGAAAAATAATTATTTGCTTCTGGTATGGATCTTTCTTGACATTGAATTTATTATAAGGGAGCTTTACTTTTAGTATGCCCACTGGGGTGCTATGATGCCCTAAACCAAAGAACTATTAGTGCTTCCAAGATGGCAATGTGTAGACATAATCATCCTGTTTAAGTTGGCACGCCTCACAATAGTCAAGCATTCTATGAATCAGTGTATTACTAAATCCATATGCTGTAAATCACTATGTTTAAGTAATAGACATGTTCCTTTTGAAAAGCTGAGGCTCAACAGAAACCCGAAATATAAGATCATTTACCTCCAAGAGGCTTCAAGAAAACAAACAAGGAAGTCTATGATATGGGCACACTTTACTGTCTATAAAAGCATGAGAAACTGGAGATCTTATCAGTTCAGTTTCCGTGCTGTATTTTTTGCATATTATTGTGGTTGGGATATCTTACAGAAGATAAATGAAATAAAATATATCAGTTGGTTTAAAATCACTCCTTTTAGTCACAGCTTAGATTATTTTCTTTTTAAAGCATTACATTTGAATTTTCAGCTCTCAATAAGCTAAAGGATTGTAGAGGTGCCAAAACATTCTAGAAGATAAATTCTGAGATATTAGAAAGGTTTGTAATTTTTAGATTTTATCAGACTCAGCAGACAGCGGGTCTGAGAAAGAAATGTGATCTCCAATTATTTAAATATTTCTCAGGCAAAAATTGTAAATTGATCTGAAGAGTTACACTTTGGAATAATAGCAACCCAATTTATTCTGCCAGTGAATGTTAAAGAACATCTTCTCTAAATAAACTAATTATGTTTCCATTTTTCATACAGAAATTTTACTTTAAAAAATGTATTTTAATTTGTTTTAGGCTAGACATTATTACAGTGAATTGGTTAAAATATTGCAATTCTTTAAGCAGTTATTGAGTTGTTTTAATATATTTGAGTTATTCTAACAGGCATTTTTACATTAATTTATTTATGGCCCATGATTTGTTATTTATATATACTTAATATATGAAGAATTAATGTAAATAATTAATTTAAAGGTACATTTAAATTGTTTATATGTACTTATTATTTACTTGATAAACATATATTTTATAATCCACTATAAATCAAACAGACCTTAGACTACAAGATAAAGATTGTTGGAATTTGGCAAAGGGAAAAATGTTAGCATATAAATAAGGATAGTCATTAAATCATTTTAATATTTTTTAGTTATATCAAATAATTTATTTGCATTCTGTGATACATCTTATAGAGGGAAATATGTTCTGAGTTACTTTACCCAAATTTCCAAGTTAGTGAGAGGTCAATAATATAAGGCAGTAATTAGACCTTTTTCAATCTTTTCCCAGACTTGATTGTGTTGAGTATGGATATATCAGATACACAAAAAGAGTCAAAATAGATGATATAATTATGAGAGATCAAACTTTAAATTACTTATAACATCTTGTTAGGAATACAAAATTCTGGATTTCAGGATTAAACAATTTCCAAAGGAAGGCAAACACAGGCTTACTGATTTGAATTTCTTTTTATAACACAAAAATATATTGATTAAAATATCTTTTAGAGTTTTAATTGATCATGATTTTTCCCAAGTAGCTTTACTGAATATTGGAAATGTCCAATATATGTTTTGACAATGAGATAAGTTTATCAATATTAATAGATTTCCAGTCAAGGTACTGAGTCTAGCACGTATTGAAGCATGATTTGCACTGTAATTCTTAATGCCAAAGAATTATTACATTTAATTTTACTACAGAAAAATAGACTTTAATAAGCATCCCTCACTAGTAAAACTAAGTAATAATTTATTCTTTGAATGAGAATTTAAAATATACATGGCCCCTTGAATATATTATAACAGTTAATCAACAATGAAGACGAGATTCCTATGGCATATATTATTATTATTATTATTGTTACTCAATTTTCCAGATGGAAGAAAAAGTAGCACAGTTGTGACAAATTACTTTGTTAATGTCAAAATTCCACTGAAGTACTGATATAAAATTCTAGATCACAAAATACACTTAAAGCTATAGTGAATCTTTAAGTCTTGTAGCAAAAATATTAAAAGCAATAGTAAAATAACATTACCTTTTAGAAATAGAAATATTAGTGAAATAAAATAAAGAATACATAAAGGAAATGTACATATTGAAAATGAGACGGAGAAAGAGAGAGAGAAAATAAGAAAGATTAGGATAATGGTGACATTACAATCTTTGAGACGGACAAAACATTCCTCAGTCAATTATGTGGAACAACTCATTAGACACAACAGAAAGTAAATGGATAAATGATAGACAGATACAGATAGATAAAACAAGAACCATACTTATCTCCTTAAACCAAATTATGTGTTAGGATAATCAAAAATGTAAACATAACGATAAGCTATACAATAAAAATATAGATGATTTAAAAATATTTCAAGGGAAGACATAAACACATAAATCTTAGAGAAAAATATATTAAATTTGACAATATAAATATATGGCTTTTCAGACAGTTAAACATATAACCAATTAGCCAATAGAGTAATGAGTCTTGCCATTTAAATATTGATTAAAATCAATAAGAAAAAATCAACAGACTAACAGATCATAAAAATATATGAATATATAATTTACAACCAAATATAGACTGAAACAAAAAAAGATGCTGAACATCTCTTAGAACATTAAAATATCAAGACATACCTATTTATATGTTAGAATTGAATTTGTTGTGATAATAATTTGCGGGGAAATAGGCACTCCTATACTGCTAACCAGGCATAGTTATTAAATTAAATAAGCATACATTATTTCATCCTGCAATTCATCTAGTAAAAATGTATTTTACATATTTACTGTCAGTGTATCCCAAGATGCTCATAAACTGAAGTTTTTCTATGTTATTTTAAGCAATAACACACATAAAATACGATTCACACAAATGTCTTTTAAAAGAGGTCTAATTAAATTATTGATTATTAATATATACTTTAAAGGACTCTACACTGTTATTGTAGCATGAAATACTTAAGATATATTGTAAATTAAATTACAAAGTAGAGAACTCAAAATGTGGGTCACATACTCCCACTTGTATAAAATTGAAACATAGAATTAGGAAAATTTTCCATACTGATACAAATGACTATTTTCATAGTGATAGTTTTTCAAGAATAGAATTATAGGTAAAGTTTGGGAAGATGTTTTACCTTTTATAAACCTTTTAACTATTTTATAACATATATTATAAACACATAGTTTATAATATGTATAGGAGTTTTTATGATAAGACAAATAAGAAAACAGTAATAATGTTAAAAAGTTATTTTAGTGTTACTATATACAAACATTGTACTAGGCTCTTTATATTCACATGTAACTGAATCCTTAAAAAATTCTTAAGAAATTATCATTACTTCATCTTGCCTTGTGCAGACAAAGAGAAATAGAAGAGCAGAGAAGTTAAATATCTACCACCATTTTTATGACCAGAAAGTGACTGTGTTGAGAAGTCTTATTTCCAAATTTCTGCTCTTCAGTACCTTACTCAAAGGTCATGAATCAATATCTGAAGTAAAGGATAGTGCTCTTGTTATAAGCTCCTGACCTACTTTTCATTTGACCTCACTTACATTTTATGTTAACATGGAAGAAGCAAATAGTTTTATATAAATCAGAGACAAACTACTGTCAGTAGAAATTAAGAAATTCTTCCTTTGTCTGTCACATAATCTGAGTATTTATATCTTTTCAAGTGAAACAGAAACCTAGAAGTTTCTCTCATCTCTGAGTCTCTGAAATGATCTTCTAGGAAATGTCCTGATTAGCATGCTTATTCCTGCCTAATCTTAATGTAAAGAGCTCAGTACATGCTGGTCTTAAAAGGGTAATTATTTTTTAAAGCAAATTATTTTTATTTTCTCTATAAAAGACAAACATTTTGACATGTTCATCTACTCTTAAGAGCTCATCTTAGTAGGGAAAGCATCTGTTGAAAAACCAAACAGCTGTGAATCTAAATATAGTATTAGATTCAGTCTTTATAACATAAAGGTTGGAAATGTGCTGCTGCTCAACATGTGAAAGTATAAATGACAGTGCTAGATGTTACAGAAGTTGCAATTTTGGAAATTGAACTTCATGCTAATTTATCTCACAGAGGGATGCTTATTATGCATCATCACATATATTGTGCTATATTTTTCTAGTGCAAATATCCCCACATGTGACTCATAACTCAAAAGTTGATAGAAGACATAGTTTATTATTTCTTTTTTTATTAATAGTATGATATCTTAGGACACAAAAATACTGCCATTTACTAGGTAAAAAAGAGCAATGTTTAAGGAAATTTCAGCTAAAACAATCCAGTTAATGTTAATCCAAAAATAAGTATTTTTTGAAAGAAGTAAGGTATCATAAAAATGATTTTACTAAAAAATATATATTTTAGTTATTTTCTCACAATAGGTCATATCCACTCTCAAATTTTTTCATATTCAATATAATCTCATTTGAATTAATTTAAAATTATGATTATGTGAAACAAAAATTTACTCACAAAGATAAATCATGTTATATTTGCTAAGGTAGAAAATGTACTGATATATTTTCAGCAACAGGAATTGAAAGAAGAAAATTTTAAAAATCAACCAAAAAATAATTAATCAAACATTCTGTTTTCTAATCATTTAGGTTTCTTGGTATTTCACTACAGAAGTGATAAATAACATTTTGTTTTGTATGGTTAACGAATATAACATGATACTGAATTTCATTTTGTCTACAGTTGCTGTGTCTTTTTCCTCCTCCCATTATATGAGTAAATATATAAAATTAGTAGCTATTTTTGTTACATATATTAATGTGAAATAGTCACTGTTCAGCCTCTTGGTAGTTGTTTTTTTTTTTTTTAACTGGTGTGTTTTTAAGAGCTTGTAATAATACTGATGGATTTAATCTATGTAACTACCAAAAAAGATGTTAAAATGAAATCCAGGGGCATAAAACGGTAGAGTACAAATATCTTTTTAGTGTAGGGGCTGTACTACAGAAGAGAAAATACTAAAATAAAACTATTAAGTAATTTGAGGTTTTCACTCAGAGATATTTAGGTGTGCCTTTTATGGAAGTGCCTTTTATGACTACTACAAATTTAGTCACTTCCTTTTACGGAAGTACCTTTTATGACTACTACAAATTTAGGAGCAAATGAGATACTGGTCAGCAAGGAGGTGAAGAAAAGAATGCAGAAGAAATAAAGTAAATATTTTTTAACATTATGTGCTTTGTATGCCTGAAAACAGTTTTTCTTTATAATGTGTATTTTATGTTTAATTTAAAGTCAAGGAAATATAGGTACCAAGAAGTTAAGTATCTTGCCCATAAATATTTAAGTATGAAAAGGACAATAATTTTACACAATGTTATAAAATTTGAGTCATTTAAAAAATATTTCTGCATTTCCCTTGATAGCTTATATTAAAACAGCAAAGATTCCAAGAAGAGAGACAAACAATAAGGGGAAAATGACTTATAAAAGAATGCTATTCATATGTAATTATTTAAAATACACCATAGGTGTTGTTTTACATTGGACAATAAATCTTCAAATGTTTTGATAAAATTAGTCTTATATTTTCTTAGAGTGTGTTTGTGAAACATATACAGAAGAACTACCAGAGGTCTATTATAAGAGCAAATTCTGGTTCCTAGATCATTTAATCAAATATATTTGGTATTAGTATGTGGTCATTTAGAGATAAGAAAAGTAGTTCCTTAATTCACTGCTTAAAAACAAACACATAAATAAACAAAAACAGGTCATCAACTTTTTTTAAAAAACTAAGGAGTCTTTAAAATGTTTTGTTAATTCTATATATTTGGGAAATAAAAAGTATCCATGAAATCTTGCTGAATGAAAACAAGATTATGGCATTGAATTCATAGGAAAAGCCTACTGAAGTAAAACTCTACACACATGTTTGAGTATAAAAATGTAAAACTGACATGTTGAACAAGTATGATTAAGGATCCTAATAAATATTATATTTTATTCTTGTCTTTTAGTTCTTTTCTACCATTTGTAATTTTTCTGTTGTCC
Organism: Cheracebus regulus; assembly: GCA_963574635.1. Lineage (NCBI taxonomy): Eukaryota > Metazoa > Chordata > Mammalia > Primates > Pitheciidae > Cheracebus > Cheracebus regulus. The sequence goes on along the minus strand of CAUYQU010019380.1, from coordinate 47,582 downwards.
TGGATAAAAATTCAACCAGTGCCCATAATATTTTGCTTACTTCTATTTAATGGATAATCCTATAATTATTTTAAATCTCAAAATACAGCCTTAATCAGAAATTGAATCCAAGATATGAAGCAATACTTCAAGCTATGGCAAAAGATAAGATTTTCTCTCCTATATGCAACTAAAGACAGAGTTAGAGAAGACTTGTGGCTAGGAAAGAAGGTCTAGTTTTTGTGTGTGTGTTTTTCTTTTCTTTTTTCTCCTTCCTCCGCTACCTTGCAGGAATAAAGAAAATAAAAGTGAAGGGACAGGGGATTTTTTTATTATTATTATTTGCTGATCAATGCATCTAGCAATGTTTAAAGTTAATTTCTCTGATGAAGGCTTTGTGGGCTCTCTGGATGATTTTCTGTTTGGATCACCTCAGCCATCATTTATCTGATTGTCCACTTTTCTAGCTCTCTGGTTGTTAAGGTCTTCTGGCTCAAGATCTTTTGGACAACGATTTCTCTTTTTTCCTGTTGTAACTCACTCCTAGTCTTTGGGAAATGGAATCATTCATTCTTTTCATTTATAGATGTAAGAAATGTAGGGCCTTTAGCTTTCTCAGGTATTAAAAAAAAATCACTGTTAGGTGTTAAATCAAGGTCTCTGAGTAATATCATCAAAACTGCCTTTACTATGCTTGGAATTAGGAGGTAATACGGTAGTGGTAATAAGAAAGGAAATTGTATCCTGATAACACTTCTCTTGGAAGAAAACCTTCCCAGAGCTCCTACTTTGTTCTTGTTATCTTGACTTTTTAAATATTATTTTATTTAATTTATTTTTAAATTATACTTTAAGTTCATACTTTAGGTATTAGATATTATACCTTAGGTTCATACATTAGGTATTATACATTCATACATTAGGTATACCTTAGGTATTTCTCCTAATGCTATCCTTCCCCTATACCCCTATCCACTGGTATCCTTCCCCTAGTCCCCTATCCCACCCCCCGACAGGCTCGCGTGTATGATATTCCCCTCCCTGTGTTCATGTTTAAATTTTAAAGTTGGAAAGTTTCTTGAATCTTTATTCTCTGTATCTTGATATATACATACATATATATATATATATATTAATTTTAAAATTGGAAAGTGGTCCAGTAACACGAAATCAACTTACTTTTCTTTTACTGTTGTTTTTTACCATTATTATTTATAAATTCAGCATATAGGAAACTATCTTACAAAGACTTTGAGTTTTGATATCTATTGTGTTGGTACGTAAGTGAGAAATAAATAAGAAGGTTCTAGTTCTGCAACCTGATATATATGTGTACACGTATTGAGTGCATATAAACAAGTATATTAAGAGAGAAAGGAATAAGAGAGAAAAGGAAGAAAAAGGAATGACTGTGTAATGATCCTCTGATTATATTGTTAAATATTATAATACAGTTCAGGTGTTAAAATCATATTTTAAATTTTATTTAAAAAACACAAAATTGTATCAAATGGGCACTGTAGGAATAAAATAGACGCATATATAATTCCTATATTGTTTTATTCTCCTTCCTTAAAAGTGCATTTATTAAATACCTTTGCCATATAAGTTAAGTGCACTCATCAACTATCTATCTGTCACACATATTTTATCAACTATTGAAGAATCTATCCTTCAGCAATTTACCATGGTTATTTTCAACACGATGGTGTTTTTTTATTCCCCTCCTGCTTTCTACACAAATGTAATTGTTGAAATGAAAGTAATCCAAATTCTAAAAATTCGTTTTATTGTCATATAGCCCATGCTTATTGGACTAGAATGCATGATTGATTATTCATTAAGATAATGTTTAGATAAACAATGCAAAAATATTAACCATGCTATGAACAAGAATGACATTCCTGTAGTGAGCAAAAAGATAAGACATAATGCTAAATATAGGGTGTTTATACAATTTTAATAGACAATTTGAGAATTGCAACATAAATCACTTTTGCTAATAAGTTCAGTTAAAACCACTATTTGGCTGGTACCATTTGTGGTTATATTTACTACATTTTATTATATGCAAGAGCTTCATAAGATTTCACTTAATCCTGAGTTTACATAAAAATCAAACATCACCTTTATAGTCTCTACTTTTGTATATCAGAATTCTTATAAGTTCACAGAAATTTGAAAAAAAAAAAAAAAGGGGCAGAGAAGTCTTGTGTGTCCTTCATCCAGTTTCCCCTATGGTTATAGTTTGCTTATAGCACAAAATCAAATCCAATAAATTGGCAATAATACCTTCATAGATCTTATTTGAATTTTACCATTTTACATACACTAATATGTGTATTTATATAATTATATTTACATATAAATTTCCATAACAACAATTAAACTCAAGATATACAACTGTCCCATTACCCCAAAGATCCTTTATGTTACCCTTGATAACCATATGTAATACTCTCTTCCTCCTTCTCAAAAGTGACCACTAAAATAATAAAACCACTAAACTAGAATAAGTTGTGCATATGTAATGTAATATCTAAAACAAGTACTAAAAGACTTATAGAAAGACATACTCAAGACCACTGTGGAGAAATAAAAATAAAGTTTTAGGAAATGTTTATTTTATTTTATTTTATTTTATTTTACTTTTGGTTCTGGGGTACATGTGCAGGTCATGCAGGGTTGTTGCATAGGTGTATACATAACCAGGTGGTTTGCTGCCTCTATTATCCCTTTGACTATATCTGGTATTTCTCCCCATGTTATCCCTCCCTAACCCCCATTGTCCCTCCCCTATCCCCCATCAACTGCTCCCAGTGTGTGATGCTCTTCTACCTGAGTCCATGTGTTCTCATTGTTCAACACCCACCTATGAGTTAGAACATGCGGTGTTTGGTTTTCTGTTCTTGTGTCAGTTTGCTGAGAATGATGGCTTCCAGATTCATCCAAGTACCTACAAAGGACATGAAATCACCATTTTTTAAGGCTGTGTAGTATTCCATGGTGTATATGCACCACATTTTCTTTGTCTATCATTGATGGGCATTTGAGTTGGTTCCAGGTCTTTGCTATTGTACACAGGGCTGCAATGAACATACATGTGCCTGTGTCTTTATAATAGTATGATAAGTTCTTTGGGTATTTACCCAGTAATAGGATTGCTGGGTCAAATGGAATTTCTATTTCTAGATCCTTGAGATATCGTCACACTCTCTTCCACAATGGTTGCACTAATTTACACTCCCACCAACAGTGTAAAAGTGTTCCTATTTCTCCACATCCTCTCCAGCATCTGTTGTCTCCAGATTTTTTAATGATCACCATTCTAACTGGCATGCGATGGTATCTCAATGTAGTTTTGATTTACATTTCTCTAATGACCAATGATGATGAGCATTTTTTCATATATTTGTTGGCCTCATATATGTCTTCTTTTGAAAAGTGTCTGTTCATATCCTTCACCCACTTTTGAATGGGTTTGTTTGTTTGTTACCTTGTATGTCTCTTTTAGTTCTTTGTAGATTCTGGATATTAGCCCTTTGTCAGATGGATAGATTGCAAAATTTTTTTCCCATTCTGTTGGTTTCTGGTTCACTCTAATGATGGTTTCTTTTGCTGTACAGAAGCTCTGAATTTTAATTAGATCCCATTTGTCTGACTTTTACTACCTTCTTTACAACTTATTTATTGGTATTAAACTACAGTCTTTTAATGCCGACAAATGCAATAAGAACATTTCTATTTTTTATTTCAGATATTTTGCCTACTTTCAATGGTCTTTTGGAAATACAAGTGTTGGGTTTTATATCATCTGAGAAATGCCAATAAAAAACACAATAAAATAGCCCCTTGACCATGCAAGAATGACCATTATTAAAAGTCAGAAAACAACAGATGTTGTGTGGTTATGGTGAAAAGGGAATTCATATACACTACCGGTAGGAATGTAATTAGTGCAACTTCTATGAAAAACAATATGGCTATATCTCAAAGAACGAAAATTAGATCTACTCTTCTATTCAGCCATATCACTATTGGGTATCTATCCAAAGGAAAAGAAGTCATTATATGAGAAAGACACCTGTGTATATTTATGGCAGCACAATTCACATTAGCAAAGATATGGAACCAAACTAAGTGCCCATCAACTGATGAGTGGACAAAAAAATGTGGAATATTACCCAGCCATAAAAAAGGAATGAAATAATGTCTTCTCCAGGAACTTGGATGGAGTTGGAGGCCATTATTCTAACTCAAAAATGGAAAATGAAATACAGTATATTCTCACTTAGAAGTAGAAGCTAAGCTATGGATATGCATGGATATACAGAGAGGTGGAATAGACATTGGAGACTCCGAATAGAGAAAGGTAGAAAGGGGTGATGGATTTAAAAAAACTACATTTTGGGTAATGATGTATACTACTTGGGTGATGGGTGCACAAAAATCTCATACCTCACCACTGTAAAATTAATCCATGTAATCAAAAATCACTTGTACCCCAAAAGCTATTGAAAAAAAAAGCTATATATAAAAATAAAATAAATAAGTTGGGTGTGTCACCATTTCCATTTCTTTCAGAGCATCATTGCTTATCAACATTTGCAATATATAATTGAAATGTATTTTTGTGGGTTTTTTTTAAATTTTTGTCCTTTTCTGTGCTTTATCTATTTGAAAGCAATGAATAAAATCAGACAGGGTGTCAGTGTGTTTACCTCTGTCTCTCCAGTGCCTAACATAGTACTGGTAACATAGCATGTATTCAGTAGACGTTTATTGAATAAATGCTTGTTTGGCATAAATAAAAATTGCTGTTTTCATGAAAACATTGTACATAAATGCAGAGCAGGGCATTTAAGAACGACTGCTGTGAAAAATTTTAAAGAATTCAGTTGTTCCCAAATTCAATGAAAGTAACTATGGCTATTAAGGAGTTAGGTGACAAAAAGACTGAACAGGATGCATTAAAAGTGACAAGGTTAAATAGAGGAGTGGTGTTCCAAACATACCGGTCAGATCACGTTTGCAACGTGAGACCAGCTCTAGTCATATTTTTTAGAGGGCTAGAGAATGACATGAGAATATGAGAGTGTGACATATGAAACACTTGAAGGAACTTGGAATGTTTAGCTTGTAAATGCCTAAGGGACAAATATAATTGATATCTTCAAATGTTGAGCAGCTGTCACATGTCAGATTTTTCCCTTTATTTTTCTCAAGAACTTGATTCATAATATGTTGAAAATAAATTTTACAGTTAAAATAAGACCTAAGCAATCAGAATGATTACTCTATACAAAAAAATAATTTAAAATGTTTCTGCTAGTTTTTCTTTAGGTTGCAATAGTTGTTTCTTCCTTTTACACCTGGGATTAGATTTGAAGCTTTCTTGGCATCTTTGGAGTAGTAATTAAATTTGCTTTCAGTATAAAATGCAGGTCAACTAAATATTCTGTGTCATATCATTTACTACTAAATAAATTAATATTTATTAATTTATTAACAATACAACAAATATACTGTTTATATTTTACAGTTTAAATATAACAAATATATTAATATTTTACAACAAATATACTGTTTAATACAACAAATATACTGTTTAAATTAATACAACAAATTAATACAACAAATATACTGTTTAAAATGTCACAACTACAGTAGTAAGGAAAATCATAGTGGACTGTATAACAGTCACTTATCAGCTAATGCACTCGAGTGAATGAAAAGAAATTTCTGCAAATTGATTAAAAATAAGAATAATAAATCACAACCCCTCTAAATAGCCCAGTCCCCATATTTGTTGTATTTATTTGCTGACTAAAAACTAATCTCTACATATTCATTTTTCAAATTTGTTATGATACATATTGCTGTTGAAGTGTTTTGACAGATTTTGAAGATTGTTGCAAAGTTTTGCCTGGACAGTTTTTTAATTGTTATTTTAAGCATCAAATATCTGGAATAGTATCTATGCATTTTTAGTATTTCCTAAGCCAATTTCTTTAAGTTATATTTATGCTTTGTCATCCTTTTGGTATTTTTTCAATTTATTCCAACATATTATCAGGAAGAAAATTAATATCAGTAACCAAATTGAATGTTTCAGGTAGCTAATCCTATTGAATTTAAACTCATTTCTTGGTTTATTCATTTTATATATTTTTGTAAAAGCAAAATTTAGCACAAAATAATAGAACTCTCCCATTTTCTTCTGCAGAATAATTGAATTTTCTCCAGAACCTATACCTAAACTTAGCTAGGAGAACCCCTTTTTAACTTTGAAATTGCCCCTCGTAAGGATCTTAGCATCTGTTACGTGTCAGGGGATAAAGCAAAGAAAGTGAAGGGTTTGTTCTCATAGTCACTGCTATATTTCTAAGATGTCACAATCCTTAGGAATAAATTGGACTTTCAAGAATGAAGCCTGCTTCAATGTTAATCTCTAAAAGTGTTAGATTTTGTCCAAAATATAAACCCAAACCTTTAAAAATTTTTAAGAAGCTATTTAAGTATGCTCTTTTGAAAGAATCTTGGTACTTTGCAGTTAAATCTTAGCAAATCTGTCTGGCATTATACTATGAAATGTCTTGTCACTGTACCTTCATGTAGCAATAGTTAAGACATCCAGCTTCTCGTGTCTCTGCTTCTCTCACCTAAAGCAGAGATCACATCTACACAGATGCAGTTTTTTCTAACCTACTCTGTGGTTCTTTTTAGAAATTATTACTAAAATAATGATGCAATTTGTTTACAGTGATATAATTCATATTTTGTAGTGAAAATAATAAGTGTAGTTACGTGAAATGGTTTGAATGTTCCTTCCAAATCTCATGTTAAAACTGAATCCCCAATGTGGCAATATTGAGAAGGGGACCTGTAAAAGATGATTAGGTTATGAGGGCTCTTCCTTCATGAGTAGATTAATCCATTCATGGGTTCATGGATTATTGGGTTAATGGATTATCATGGCAGGGAAACTGTTGGCTTTGTAAGAAGAGTAAAAGAGACCTGAGCTTATGTTAGCACACTCAGCCTTCTCACTGTGTGATTCTCTATCACATTGGGATGTCACAGAAAGCTGTCACCAGCAAGGCCTTCCCCAGAGCCACCCCCTTCACCTTGGACTTCCCAGCCTACATAATTCTAAGAAATTAATTTATTTTCTTTATAAATTACCAAGTTTCAGATATTCTGTGATAGGCAACAGAAAATGAACTAAGACAGCATATGTAATAAAATATGAAGAAGTGTATGAAGCATAAAGAATAGACTGGAAGGCAAAATGATTTAATTGTCCATGTTCTCCTAACTAAAGGGAACCTATAACTCCTGTAATTAAGACAACGTTCTCTCTTCTGTTCCTATTTTATTTTATTTGAGTTCATAAATTTCCCATATCATCTTGCTCCGTGCTGTGTGGCCCTATTTATTTTTTTATTCTTGATCTTATTACTAGTTTTAATATTTGCTTGTGTCCTTACTCAAAATCTGCCTTAATATTAAAAATCAACCATCAGCTGATTTCTTTAATAACTTTTGCTCCTTTGCAATGATCATATGGTATTTATATGTCAGAAAAAATAATTTAAAAATACACGGTGCATGGCTTTAATGCTAAATAATTCCAGCCTTTCCAATGTGAGCACTTTGTCTACGAGTTTTCTGAAGTGTCTGAATCTTTCTGACTCTTTCTCCACATTTGGTGGAGTGTAGTGATAAGAGTGCCTGGTATTACATCCAAGTTTCCTTCTCCAACCAGCTTGATTATTGAAAAGCAAAAGCAGATGGCATAAAATTTTAACTTTAAATGAGTATACATCTCAAAAACATGTATTTTTTTAAAAAAAAGGAAAATTTCTGAATAGCATCTAATACATCTTCATGTTAGCAAGTCTTTATTGTCTCATAAAGGCTTTTAAATACTTTGTTTTTTTATATCAGTGTAGAAAAAAGCACATTTTTTTTGTTTTGTATATCTCTTAGCCTCTTTAAATCTATAAACTCTCCTCATTTTAAAGTCTTTCTTTTAGACCGGGCTCAGTGGCTCACGCCTGTAATCCCAGCTAATCGAGTAGACTATTGAGACTATAATTGAAACACTTAGGGCTTAAGATCATTGTATAGATTTTTATTACCATATATTTCAGATTAATAAAAAATTGTCTGCAGTATGAGTGAATAATGTAATAAATGACTAATTCGGATGACTTGAGTCATAGCTTAGAAATTTGTTAATGATAAAGTATGAGAAACTATGGCTAAGACAACATTCCAGACAAAACTACTGAGAGGAGAAAAAGATTGAGAGAACTACATAAAACAGTTTTTCCCAAACAAACTTCAGTGGTGATCAATGAGATTTTTCAGATTAATATGAACTCATGGGTTTTAAAATTTTTGCAATGTTCATTGCAGTTATATTTCTTGATGTTTAAATCATGCTGTTTTAAACTAGTAAAGCCCCTTTACTTCCTTACTGTGACCTTCCAATAGGATTTTTACAGTCTTTGATAGTTTCTTTGTTTTGAAATTTGGTATAAAAAAATATTTCCAGGCTTATATTGTACAGTTCTTATCACAGGGAGAATCTCTCATTTCTCCAAGAAACCTTGGTTTCTTTGACTATGAAGTGATATTTAGAGACCACAGTCTGAATTCTCTTTTTCTAGGTTTACCTTTGCTTTTAGATTTTCCTGTATACCAGTTAGAAAATACATATTTTATTGCATAAGAGAAAATAATCACACAAAAAGTTTGTATGCTAATTGAAATGAAAAATTAACAGTACAAGATTTCTTTGTCTTTTGTTTTTTTCTTAGTTATTACTCTGAAAAATCTTATTTCCTAAGAACACTAATGTAATTGCTTATTTTCTACCTATTTATCTACATATAAATCTTCAAAATAATAGTACTAATATTATTACTGTTAATATGGTCAACAAATGCTATTTACTATTTCAATGATTTTTAAATCTTGATATATCCCAGTAAAGATGTACAGTCAAGTCAGAAAGCAACATTTGAGACAAATCTCCAAAATGTCTGTTGATGTCACACAGCCTGTGTGGCTTTCTGCACATTTTCTTTTTTTCTTTCTTCCTTTAACTTTTATTTTAGATTTTGGGGGTTCATGTGAAGGTTTGCTATATAGGTAAACCTTTGTCATGAGCATCTGTTGTACAGATTATTTCATCACCCAGATATTAGGTCTAGTATCTAACAGTTATTTTTTCTGTTCTTCACCCTCCTCCCACCCTCCACTCTCAAGTAGAGCCCAGTGTTTGTTGTTCTCTTCTTTGTGCTCATGAGTTCTCATCATTTATCTCCCACTTACAGGTGAGAACATGCAATATTTGGTTTTACGTTCCTGTGTTAGTTTGCTAAGGATAATAGCCTCCAGCTCCATATATGTGTCTGCCAAAGACATGATCTCGTTCTTTCTTATGGCTGCATCGGATTCCATGGTGTGTATGTACCACATTTTCCTTATCCAATCTGTCATCAATGGGCATTTAGGTTGACTCTATATCTTTGCTATTGAGAATAGTGTTCAGTGGACATTTGTGACTGCACATTCTTTCAAGATTCCCTTGTGCCTTAGGGAAATCATTAATGTATCATTAGCTTCAATTTCACTGTTGTTGCTACTTCCAAATGGTTTTTTTTCCCCTGGGTTATTGTCAATGCCTTGCAATTCTTGTGTAGGTCATGACTGTGCAGTATTTTTAAAGCTATAATTTACATAAATAAATATTTTTAAAAGCTTTTACAAAGAAAAAAATGTACAGTAAAATTACTATTTTAAAGGTAATTCAAAACTATTCTTGCATAGTTAAGCCATCAAATTGATATAAATTTAGTATTATTTTATTTTTTACTATTTGTAAGGACTATTTTAATAATTTAAGATAAATTTTATAGTTTGCAAAATAATCAGAAGGCTCTAAATTGTAATCCATAGAAGAAACTACATTCAGAGAACTGTATTATTAACATCCCCTTTTCTTATGTTTCTGCTGTATAAATAATACTTTTCACATTTTTTGTTTTTACTTATATTTATAAAATAAGAATATTTCTTATACATATATGTACAGATGCATATAGATTTACATCATTTTATATAGAGAGATTACCACCTTTCAGAGACAAAAGGCAGCGTAGTAATAACATTAGTTGGCACTTTTAAAATATTTTTAAAAGATTAACTTACAACCATGTAGAAAAATATTTCTCATTCTTTTTAGAGATATCTGCTACTTCATTTCATGGGTATAGCATAGTTTATTAAACCAGTCCCCTATAGATGAACATTTTTATTATTTCCTCTTTCATGGACAAATAGGACAAAAATGTATAGCCTTTTGCATGTGTCACTTTAAAATTTTGCCTGGATAGCTCTGGAAGATATTCTTAAAAGAGGGTTGCTGTTTTTTTTTCAGATATTCCAAAATTACTTTTCATACATGTTGTATATAGATGTATTTCCCCCAGCGGTACATAAATGTGTATTTCTCAACAATCTCACCAACAGATTATATTGCTAATCTGTTAATATGTCCTTTAAAGGGAATTATTGTTTGCAACTAGAGTGGAAAATGAATCCTCCTATTAGGCAAAATATATTCACGTTGTTGTCTATTCAATAACTTTGAATAATATTTTTGCCTTTAGAGGCTCAGTGGGTATATGACTTTTAACAGTAATATTGAGTTTTGAAAAAGGCTAATCTAATCATTTGGGCATCTTCCAGTAAAACCTCTCTGGGAGGAGTGATAGCTTTTGAAGATACATAGCACAGTAATTTAGTTGATGTTAGAAAGCCTAAACATTTAAGAAAACATTTAGGAATAGAGACTATGCTATAGCCTTGATTCAGCATGAAATCCACATCAGTGCTACTGTCTAATTTCCTAGAGTGGAAACCTTCAGATGAACTCCTAGTTACCTTCATTTATAGAGATAATTAGGGAATAGCCTTCTCCCACGAGTGAGTATGAATGAGAGCCTACAGAGTTGTATTATTAGTACTTTTTAGATATTAATGTTGGGCTTCACTGGTACCCTCATCACTATAAGGTATGCGTGTTAATCTTTACTCATCTGTGTCATGGCCTATTCCCCTGGGAATCATTTCAGAACAACAGAGTCGCTGGAGGGTTAAAGAGTGTGGATGACAGCAGTTAACCACCACAATGCACCTGTCAAATGTCCAGCTGGCTCACATATCACTGAACATAAGGCTGATTGGCTTTCTGCCCAGATATTATAGTGTATCCTGAATGGTGCCATATTGACAATTATGGATATGCAAAATTGTTCACACATTTAAGGTTAAGAGCAACTTATTTTGAGCTCATATCTTTATGCAATTTATTTGATGGCACATGGGGTCATTCTGAAGTCTAGTCCCTAGAGGCAAGAATTGCTGTGGCAACTAACTTGTTCTAAATTGCTGTTGCTGTTCAAATAGTTTAAAAATTAATTATCCTTCTAGATTTCAACCATGTTTTTGAATGATTATTCAGGGAAAATTGGGAAATAATGTAAATTAGCATCTAAGCTATAAAGAATAAATTTATTGATTAGAGCTGGGGGGGACAATGATGGATGATTTCTGCTGAAAGCAACAGTGTCTATTTGATAATGATGTGTTGTAAAACGATATAACAGCATGAAAGTAAATAATGTATTTATCCTCCTGTAAACCTTGTAAGTAGATTCCCAAAGAAATAATTATCTATTTTCTGATTTCACATTGAAAATAAACTACTGTAATGTGCTATTGTAAACTGTTATATTATTACAGTCATTCTAGACAGAGTCTTTATTTTGTGTACTCACAATAAAGACTCATGTCTTTGAACAGTGTTTTGTAGTTCTCATTGCAGAGATTTTTTACCTCTTTCATTAGTCTGTATTCCAAGGTATTTGATTCTTTTTATATCTATTGTGAATGGGATTGCATATTTTATTGGCTCTCAGCTTGGATATTGTTGGTGTATAGAAATGCTACTGAGTTTTGTACATTGATTTTGTATCCTGAAATTTTGCTAAAGAGAGGATCAAGTCAAGAAGGTACTGGACAGAGACTATGGAGTTTTTCAGTTATAGAATCATGTTGTCTGCAAACAGAGTGGTTTGACTTATTATCTTCCCATTTTCATGATTTTTATTTCTTTCTCTTGCCTGGTTGCTCTGGCTAGTAGTGGTGAGAGAAGCCATCCTTGTCTTGTTCCAGTTTTCAAGGGGAATGCTTCCAGATTTTGTCCATTCAGTATGATGTTGGCTGTGGGTTTGTCATAGATGACTCTTATTATTTTGAAGTGTGTTATTTCATTGTCATCTTTGCTAAGAGTTTATAACATTCAAAGGTGTTGAATTTTATTGAAAGCCTTTTCTACATCTATTGAGATAGTCATGTTAATTTTGTTTTTATTTCTGTTTATGTGATGAACCACGTTTATTGATTTTCATATGTTGAACCAATCTTGCATCCCAGGAATAGAAGCCTATATGGTGGGTTACTTTTTTGAAGTGTTCCTGGTTTCAATTTGCTAGCTTTTTGTTGAAGACTATTGCATCAATGTTCATGAAGGATATTGGTCTAAAGTTTTTTTATTGTTGTTGTTATGACTCTGCCAAGTCTTGGTGTCAGGATAATGCTGGCCTTATAGAATGAGTTGGTGAGAAGTTCATCTTCCATTTTTTGGAAGAGTTTCAGTAGGAATGATACCAGCCCTTCTTTATATATCTGGTAGAATCCAGCTGTGAATCCTTGCAGTCCTAGGCTTATTTTGGTTGAACAGGCTTCTTATGCTTCTTATTACTGATTAAATTTTGGAACTCATTGGTCTGCTTAGGGATTCAATTGTTTTCTGGCTGTATGCTTCAGAAATTTATCATCTCTAAGTTTTCTAGCATGTATGCATAGAAGTGTTTATAGTAGTCTCTGAGGTTTCTTTTTTCTTTCTTTCTTTCTTTTTTTTTTTTTGTATTTTAGTGAGGTGCATGGTAATGTCCCCTTTGCCATTTTTGATTGTGTTTATTTGGACCTTCTCTCTTTTTTCATTTCTCAGAAATGACAGAAACAAATGGAAAAAATGTTCCATGCACATGGATAGGAAGAATCAATATTGTTAAATGACCATACTCTTCAAAGGAATTTGGAAACACAATGCTATTCCTAAAAACTACCAATGACACTTTACAGAATTAGAAAAACTATTTTGAAATTAATATGGGACAGCAGCAGTGGCTCATGCCTGCAATTCAAACACTTTGGAAAGCTGAGGTGGGAGGATCACTTGAACCCAGGAGTTTGAGACCAGCCCGGGTAACATAGTGAGAGCTTATTTCTAAAAGAAATCAAAAAATTTATCCAGGCATGTTGGTGTGCACCTCTAGTCCTAACTACTGAGGAGGATGAGGCAGAAAGATTACTTTGAGTCTGGAAGGTTGAGGCTGCACTGGGTGATGACTGTGCCACTGCTCTCCAGCCTGGGTGACAGAATGAGACTGCCCCACCAACCACCACCACCAAAAAAAAAAAAAAATTACGTGGAACCAAAAAAGAGTCAGAATAGCCAAAGCAAATATAAGTAAAAAGAAAGAAAAAACCTGAAAGCATCATGTTACCCTACTTCAAACTCTACAAGTCTATGGTAACCAAAAAAGCATGGTACTAATACAAAAACATACACATAGATCAACGGAACAGAATAGATATGCTGCACAACTACAACCATCTGATAACCATCTGATCGTCAACAAAGTCAAGAAAAACAAGCAATGGTGAAAGGATTTCCTGTTCAATAAATAGTGCTGGCAAAACTACCTAGTCATATGAAAAAGATTTAATCTGGAACCCTGGCTTACATCACATACAAAAACTAATTCAAGATTGAATAATTGTAAAACCTAAAACTATAAAAACCCTGAAAGAGAACCTAAGAAAAACCATATTGTACTATTTGGGATATAGGCCCTGACAAATAGTTCAGGACAAAGATGCAAAAAGCAATTGCAGCAAAGCCAAAATTGACAAATGGGACCTATTTAAACGAAAGAGCTTCTGCACAGCAAAAGAAACTATCAATAGAGTAAACAGTCGGCCAACAGCATGGTGGGAAATCTTTGTTAACTATGCATCCCATAAAGGTCTAACATCCAAAATCTGTAAGGAACTTAAATTAACAAACATAAAACAAACAGCCCCATTAAAAAGTGGACAAGGAACATGAACAGACAGATTTCAAAAGAAGAAATACGTATGATCAACAGGCATATGAAAAAGTGCTCAACATCACCAATCATTAGAGAAATGCAAATCAAAACCACAATGAAATACCATCTCACACAAGTTAGAATGGCTATTACTAAAAAGCAAAAAAATAACACATGCTGGCAAGGTTGCTGGTGGGAGTGTAAAATAGTTTAACCTTTGTGGAAAGCAGTATGGCAATTTCTTAAAGAACTTAAAACAGAATTACCATTTGACCCTGCAATCCCATTACTGGGTATATACCGAAGGGAATATAAATCATTTTACCATAAAGACACATGCATATGTATGTTCACCACATTATTATTCACAGTAGCAAAGACATGGAATCAACCTAAATGCTCATCAATGGTAGACTGAATTTAAGAAATGTGGTACATATACATCATGAAATACTATGCAGCCATAAAAATAATGAGATCATATTCTTTGCAGCAGCATGGATGGAGCTGGAGTTCATCATCCCTCAAACTAACATGGAAACAGAAAATCAAATACTGCGTGTTCCCATTTATACTTGAGAACCAAACATTGAAAACACATGAACATAAAGAAGGGACCAGCAATCACTGGTACATACTTGAGGCTGGATTGCAGGAGGAAGGAGAAAATATAAAAAAAATAACCTAAGCAGCATTAGTTAATGATTATTACCTGGGTGATGAAATAATCTGTACACCAAACCTCAGTAACAGGCAATTTAACTGTATAACAAACTTGCATATGTACTGCTGAATCCAAAATAAAAGTTTACAAGTGATAATAACAAGATAAATGCTACCCACTGTCAAAAAAAACCTCAGTCTCATCCACTTAAAGATTATGCAATCTTTTTTTTTTTTTTCTAAGGGAACAATTTTCTGCTACATCATCTCTTGTGTCAGAAACTTCTTGTATTTTGGGACATACTGAGAGTAGATTTATTGAGTGAATAAATCCTTTTTTGAAAGAAATTCCAGATATTACTTAGGTTTTACTTAAATGAGTAAAGGTGATATTTTTTCTTTTCCATACAACACAAGCAAATACAGTTTCCACTATTACTCAGATAAAATTATTGAGAATTAATTGTTGAATTTCTTCTTGGCTTTTCCAGGTCAGTTGTTAACTTGAGTAATATTATGTTGATAAAAACTTGATGCCTTAAATAAATTTTCATGAAATTTTCAAATACCTTTTTATTATCTTTTTGAATATCTTGTCATTATTCAAAGAGCTTTTGTCATTTTTCTGAGAACAACAATGAACTCATAATATCTAAAATGACTCATATTATTTTGTTTTAACTTATATCACTTCTTACAATAATATCTTAGCCTAAAAGATTACTTCAGTTGATTCAGAGTTCTTACGAATTTTATTAATGTTTTATTACTATTTTTACTTATAGGTGCATTTTCCAAAATTTGCTTTATCTCCACTTCATTATACTCCTTTTTCTTTTTCTTCTAGTTGTGAAGATGCTACCTGCTACTGACTTAAAATGAATCCTTGATTATTTACTAAATCTCGTGGAACATTTACCTCCACTAAACACTTTTAAAAAGCACAAGGAAACTCCAAAATGAAGACACTTTCAAATAACTTACAAAATGAAGGCCATTATTATCACTATAGATTAATTTGTCTCTAAATGCTTCTATTTCTGTTCTTCTCAGTCTGGTAGAACCACATTTAGCTAAACTTCACCTTGAACATGGGGTACTCCATGTAAGTCTACTTATTCTCTTGTTGCTATTTGAACATTAATTATTTCTCACTACCAAAAGTTCAATCTTTTCCCTCTGATTCTTACTTTTTTTTAAATTTTTTTTAAAAATTTCTTTAAAATCTTATTTCTCTAAAACCAAACTTTCTAGTTAATGGTCCTCCACTCAAATTTATTTCACACTACTTCTTATCAACATGTAGATAGTTTTAAGCCAGGCTTACTAAGTTTGTATTGGTTATAAGAGTTTTTAAATTTTTTAATGAATATATTGTGTCTCTTGAACGAAATTGCATATTTCTGTGTTTTCCATTCCATATCTTTACTACAAATGAATTCAATATACTGATTAACTGTAATTATTCATAAAGTATGGTTGATAGAGTTGAAGTTAATTTTGTATGTACTACAGAAAAAATATTGAGAAATAATATGTAAAAAAATACATGTGAGAGTATTCATACATTATCTTTGCTCTCTTGGACTATAAAAATATGTATGCCACACTGATGAAAGAAATTATCAATATGATAAAGTGAAAGCATATTCCCCAATTCTTCACCCCAACTTCAGTCCACATCCTTATCATTGCCTCAGTATTGAGATATTGTATTTCTCTGCTTTTTGACTTTTGGACTATGGCCTGGGGCATGAGGCACTAGTGACAGTGTAGTGGTGTCTTGACCAAAAGAGGTCTCATGTGTTTCTACTCATGTGTTTTTCTCTTACCATGAGA
This sequence comes from Cheracebus regulus, assembly GCA_963574635.1. Classification (NCBI taxonomy): domain Eukaryota; kingdom Metazoa; phylum Chordata; class Mammalia; order Primates; family Pitheciidae; genus Cheracebus; species Cheracebus regulus. The sequence continues at coordinate 30,864 of CAUYQU010019380.1, read as the reverse complement.
ACAACACACCCTGACTAGTCTATTGGTCCAATGTGGATTTACTTTATGATAAATAAATGGACAAACTTGGTTTTGACCTGGTTTTTCCATGTAGCATGTCACCTAGAAGTTGCTAGACTAATAGGACATTGGCATGGACTCCTAATGTACACCTAAGACGTTGGCTTGGTGATTAAACCCTGAAGAATTTCAAGACTCTGAGCCAGTGACTATCACGTGGTACTGTGTTACATCTGTTAGGTAAAATGCACGAGTCTCAGAACCAGATAGTCAAAGAAGTTCCCATTTAGATAATTTCTGCTTCTGATTTTTATAACTATGTTCCTAGAGGTCCAAGTATTCATGGAGGAGCAAGTCTATTAATGGACAGAATAAACATCCCACTAAAACAAAAGCTATGACTGTCACCTGATCATTTGCGTTCTTCATTTCAGCAGTCCAGCAGACCAAGAAAGGAGTCACTATGATTAAGATTTATGAGTCCTGATTAATCATGAAGAAATAGTTGTTACGATCTGATGGAGGCAGTAAAGTATGCCTGGGAGTTGGGAGAGTCACTTTGAAGCCATTTATTGTTTCTATATCCATAATGGTGATTGGACCATTGCGCCAACCAGACCTAGGAATGGCCTGGTAGCAGGAGATTCGGATCTCTTTAAGAATGTAGATTTAAGTGACTTCACATCGCAAGCAGCAAAAATCAGCAAATATTCTAGTCAGGCATGAAGAGCATCAAGATGTTTAGCAGAACAGGAAAATGATGAATATTAATTATTGTTTCAGGATCAAACACTGCAGCATAGATTTAGCTTGGCACACTAATTCTTGTTGTTTTTTTTTGTTTGTTTGTTTGTTTTTGCTATTAACAAGTTCATTATTTTGTTTGTTTTTATTTTTTTGTTTCTTTTTTATTTTATTTTATTTTATTTTTAGAAAAAAAGAGAAAAGAAGAAAGAAAGAAACAGCAAAAGAAAGAAAAAAAAGAATTAAAGAGAGAAAGAAAGAGGACAAGAAAGAGGGAGAGAGAATGAGATTCTTGTTTTATTGCCCAGGCTAGAATGCAGTCTAAAAATGGGTATTAAAAACCTCTTTTATGCCAATAATTTAACTCCTTTCTTCAGACATTGTCACTGCACACCACCTTTAAGAAGCAGCTACAGCAGGGAATGGATTTAATATGGTGCATGAATGGATCCGATCTGGGACCAAGTCAGCAGGTAATACATTGTGTTCACCCTTATCTGCTTTCTCTCCCCGATATCTATGCAAGTACCCCAGAACTCCAAATGCAGAATCTGCATCTCTGTCTAAGGGCTTCTGCTCTCAGACAAGCTCTGCCCATGGGTGCAGCAGGCTGAAAGGGTAAACTGATTCATGTTCTCTCAGGAGTGATCCTCAGCCAATGATGGAAAGTGCAAAAATACCTCAGATCTTTTGCCCCTCTGTGGTATTTCCATGAGGCATTTATACTACACTGGTTTTCAGAGTTTCCCAGCATAATCAATATCAGGTTTTTCACATATTCAATGTACTTGAATATGTGCCTTTAATTAGCTGCCTTCCATCTCGTTTTACTCCCCCACTCCCTAATGTCTCTAGAGATTATTTTCCCACTTAATTATTGTGCTCAAACCTCACCTCAAACCAAGATACAAATCTAAAACACACATTTCCAGTCTCTCCCATGGAAACATATAACATGATATTTTTATCCTATAATCTGGCATCAGTATTTTGTATGTTATTTTAACATCATATTTGTGCATAATTTCATAATTATATCCTCTCAAGAACGGTAAGATATGCCCTGGTACTTACTAGGCCAGTAAAGAAACCAACTCTGAATTACAAACTTAACTACAGAACGCAGTAAAGTAATGGAAGAAATAGATATACAAATAAGTTTCTCTGATTCTTGATTCAGATTCTCTCAATTCTTTTTCTTTTTTGCCAATTCCTACATTAATAAAAAAGCTTGATGCTTACTTGCACATTAACTTTGACCTCTTAAGAGACAGCACATGGCCGGGCGCGGTGGCTCATGCCTGTAATCCCAGCACTTTGGGGTGCCGAGGCAGGTGGATCATGAGATCAGGAAATCCAAACCATCCTGGCTAACACAGTGAAACCCCGTCTCCATTAAAAACACAAAAAATTAGGCGTGGTGGCATGCGCTTGTAGTCCCAGCTACTTGGGAAACTGAGGCAGAATGATCGCTTGAACCTGGGAGGTGGAGGTTGCAGTGAGTCGAGATTGTGCCATTGCATTCCAGCCTGAAAGACAGAGTGAGACTCCGTCTCAAAAAAAAAAAAAGACAGCCTGTGCTATATGTATTATAAATAGTTCTAATCACACAAAAACTGTTCTGAAGAGAGAAAAAATTGTAATTTTATTTTTGAAAATGAAATCATTCCCGTTAAATACGCTTTATTTAACGTATTTCAATTTCACTTTTGAAATCATAAGTGATAATTAGATAACTTTCTTTCAATGATAAAGTATTAGTTTTAAAGCAGAACAAAAATTGTTATAATACGGTATGAGATCATAGATTTTTATAAAGATGATTATCTCATACTTTTTAAAATCTCTGAAATAAACTAATGTTCATGAAGTACATGGTCAAAGTTATAAAGTAAATTAAAATAAAAATGTTTAAACATTTTTAACCAGTGTTTTATGAAATGAATTACAATTGTATCTTAAAAGCTATAAATATAACTATATTTAATTAAGTTTATTGGTATTTGAACGGTGGCTATTTCAGTTCACTATTTTCACTTCAGTTTTGAAGGTAAAAATATTAAGTTCAGAAAATAGATTACTTACCTATTTGTCAGGGTGCATTTAATTGATAACTCAATTTCAGCTTAAAAATTCAGTAAGCAAATACTGTATCATCCCACTTTTCCAATTAACAGAAGGACAATTGTATAAATAATTCCTCTAGTTTGAGAGTTTGGTAAATTCACAGAAATTTTTAATTCAAGATAATTTTACAGACATGCATTTTAAATTAAAATGTCGTTTTGCAATAATTTAAGTATTTTGTTGTAAAATACATTTTTAATAAATGCATTATTCTTTCACACTTGTATTACTAAATATCATATTTGTATAGCTCAATAGGTGACATTGTACCTATGCATTATTCCTAAATACATTTCTATAACCCTATATTTGTGTATTTATACCACATATAGACTTGAAACTGAAATAATCAGCACTTATCCTGAATGCAGCAGTTTCTAATAATTAGTATAATATTTAAAAAGTTAGAGAGCAGTAGTTGGATATAATGTTTGAATTAAACATCAGGTATCTGTTGAATGGTTTCCACAAACTTCATTTCGTTTTTATAAAGCATGAACTTTGACGTCAAAAATAAGTTTGAATTTTATTCTTGCTGCTAGCTCAGTGACCAATTTGGGGTCAGCTTCTTAGAAGTCATTTAGCCTCAGTCTTTTCTTCTTCTTCTTCTTCTTCTTTTTTTTTTTTTTTTTTTGGAATGTAAAACATTGGACATCTAAGTCATAGGATTTTTTTAAATAATAAAATTAAATAAATTATATGAAGTAACACTAACAGTGTTTAGCTTAAGAAAATGTTTATTCTGGCTTTAATTTAGCAGGATTTAGAAGGACATTAATATTAATAATTTATTTGACTTTCACACATTTCTTGTATTCTTCTCTCTTTAAACTTTCCTACAAAAGAAAATTTAAACATTGTGAAGAAGATGGACATAATAAGAAATATTGAGTAAATATTATATCAGAACTACAATATAATCCATTGAAACAGAACAAACCACAAGAAGTTCTCATGGAAGTGGGTGAAGTTAAAATTAAATGGCTTAATTAATTGATAGAATCCTAAGTGTAATAAAATTCCTGAAGTTAAAAGTGGGCTTCGCAGAAATAATCATGACTGCGTTTTTAGAGTCAAGAGACAGAACAGTTGGAAACTTTGTATCGTAATTAAAATCCACAAGAGAAATAACTCATTGATTAATACCAAGAAACACTTGGCTTGTCCAGAATGACTAAGTGTGTTCATTTGATTGGCACCATGACTAACCTAAAATCAAGAGTGACAGCAAGCCAATAGGGAGAAACAAGACGGTAGCATGTGCCTGCATAGAATGGAAGCTGCAAACCAGGATGCAAACTGATAAGAAGAATAAACTAGAGGAACAAATTGCTAAAGTCTAACTGTGACCTAGTATGAGAATAAGAAGTCCTTAAGGACTAGAGATATAGGGAGAGGTTCATATTCTCTTTCAGGCTTTTCCTTCAGGAAATACAAAGGGGGTCCACAGGGAAGATTTATGGGAAGAAAATTGTTGAAATCCACTGATTGCTTTTAAGATTTTTTTTTTTTATCACCTCTGGACCTGGCAGTGGGAGAACAGTGGTCATTGTAAAAAAATCACCCAGACCCGTTTTCTCTCTCTGTTGTTACAAAAGCCTTAAGCTACATGGGGAAGGGAATCAAAATTCTAGGCTGAGGGCACTGGTGAAGTTCAGTACAGTTGAGGAATAAAACACGAAGGGAGAGGCAATGGGATTTCTTCCACTGAGGAAGATCTAGGAATATGTGCTAGGTCCCGCATTATACCTAGAGAAGGGAGAGGGACATCTGTGACGACCATACAACTGAGATACCCATGTACAATGCTGGCCTAAACTGAAGATTTGTTGTAATATCAGAGAACTCAACCTCATTCCTGCAAGCCTTGACTAAAAATTCAGAATGTAATACAGCTGGGGCTGGGAGAATTGCAAGAGATAGCGCATGTCTGGGGCACAGGACAAAGGAAATACCGAACACCTGGAGACAAAAACAAAAAATGTTAAGCTTTAGATTAACTGAAGCTCAAAATACTAACAACATCTTTGTAACTACGTCTATACTGGGTATAGAATTATAGATTGATATTGTTTTAATACTTGTACTTTAAATACATTATTCTATTGTCTTCTTACTTTTTTGTTTCCAATGGGAAATCTATTGTCACTTTTACTACTCTATATAACATGCCTTTTCTTTTCTGATTGCTTTTAAGATTTTTTTAATCACTGTATTTAAACCATTTGATTATGACATAGTGTTTCTTCTATGTTTTGTGTGCTTGAGTTTTGTTTAGCTTTTTTTTTTATTTTAAACATACAATAAAATTTGAGAATTTGTGACAAACAGCTCTTTATTTTCCTATTCCCTTGCCCCTCTTTTTCATGGACTCTAGTTACTTCTATGTAAAGCTACTTGAAGTTCTACTGTACTTCACTGATGATCTGTTATTTATTTATTTATCTTTCCTGGCAGTGTTTCATTTTAAATAAGTTTTATTGCTAGCTCTTCAAAGTCACTAACCATTACATCTATAATGTCTAATCTGTTAATCTCATTCACTGTATTTATTAACACACACACATCATAACTTTCTCCCTAGAAATGTATTTAGGTCTTTATTACATATTCCATCTTCAGTTAACTTTTTTGAACATATATAATTTAGTTCTAATAATTCCCTTAATGTCTTCATCAGAAAATTCTAACATATTCATCTGGTCTTGGAATCTATCAATTGTCATTTCTACTCATTTGGGCATTATTTTTTCTACTTGTTTTTGAGAGACTGGTAGTATTTCATTCAGTGGTAGGAATTATAAATTTTACCTTGTTGCATGCTGGATATTTTGCATTTACAAAAATATTCTAGAGCATTTTCTGGGGGCACAAGTTTGATCCTTTTGCGTCTTCTAAGATTTATTGAGCAGGTCCAAAGTGGTGCTCAGATTTGAAGTAGTTATTTCCTCACTAGTGAGGCAAGAAGGCCTATGTACTCTGCACAATGCTCTTGGAATCAGGAGGATATTTCAATTTTATTAGTGAGAACATAGGAACTTTGACCAGTTCTGTGTATGTGTACTTGGCACTGCAAACTTTTTCTGTTGTTATTTCTTTTGACTGAAGTTGGTTTGTTTATGAGCATGGGCAGCTGAATACTTTAAGGCAACCTCTACAGATCTCTTAGTTGTCTCTCTTGAAAATATCTACTATAGAATTATTTGTCCTGAAATCTCTAGTTTCCTTGTTCTCTGTAGACTCTCAGCTCCACCTCAACTCAGGAAGTTGGGCAAGCTTTATCCTAGTGTATTAGTCCATTTTCACACTGCTAGAAAGATACTACCCAAGACTGGTTAATTTATAAATAAAAGAGTTTTAATTGATTCACAGTTCCACATGCCTTAGGAGGCCTCAGGAAATTTACAGACATGGCAAAAAGGTGAAGGAGAAGCAAGCACCTCTTTCACAAAGCATCAGGAGATGTTTTTTTTAAAACAATCAGATCTTGTGAGAACTCCTTCACTATCATTTAAACAGTTTGGAGGAAACCACACTCCTGATCCAGTCACTTCCCACCAGGTCTCTCCCTTGACACAAGGAGATTACAATTCAAGAATGAGACTTGGGTGGGGACACTGAGCCAAACCATATCACCTAGTTTGATTTCCCTGTGCAGCAGATTCAAATTCTCTCCAAGAGAATAAACTGGGTTAATCTGTAGAGATCGCCTTATTTGTTTTTTGTTTCTCAGGAATCATTGTTCCTTGTTGTTTTATGTCCAGCGTCTTGCAAAACGTTGTTTTATATATTTTGTTCTTATTTCTGATGTTCAGTTGAAAAACATAATTTCAATGTCTGTTAATCCATCTTGCTCAGAAGCAGACATCTCCCTTATTATTATTGGATAAAATGGTTAGCCAAGTGTGATGGCTAATTGTATGCATCAATTTGACTGTGTCACAGGGTATCCAGATACTTGGTTAAACATTCTTTCTGGGTGTGTTTTGGGGGTGTTTTCAGATTTCCTTAGGATCAACATTGACAGGCTAAGTAAAGAAGTGGCTTTCTCCAATGTGCGTGGGCATCCTTCTGTCTGTTGAGGGCCTTAATAGAACGAAAAGGTAATGGACAGGAGAATTTACTCTTTGCCTGACTGATCGAGCTCAGAAATAGGTCTTCTATTGGCCTTGAACTGAAACTTACAACTATTAGTGTTACTGGTTCTCAGGTCTTTAGATGGACAGCTTTGGAATGGAAATACAATACAATGAGACCAATGGAGACACACCATTGGCTATCCTGGGTTCCAGCTTGCTGACAGAAGATTATGGGCCTTCTCAGCTTCCATAATTTATGGGCCAATTTCTTATGTTTATAATATAGGAAATATTTATGGAAATATTTACGATAAATATTATCTCTCTCCCCCACCACACACACAATCATACCCACAAATATATATTTACACTATATAAGTTATATCGTTTCATCTATTATATCTCCTATGCTTTGGTTCTCTGGTGAACTCTGACTTGTACACTCAGTACACCTGTGAGAATCCATAGGGCACAAATTACCATGTAGAATAAAAGAACAACATCAAAAAATCGTGCAAAACCCTAGGCTATTGTGAGAAAGGATCTTTCTGTAACTGTAACTGTAGAGTCCACTCTATAATCCAAGGACTTGTACCATAAAATAAATATTGACACAAACCATGCCATAAGCTATGATTATGGTCTGGTACTTTCTTTGTGTACATGTCATTGGCCGCCTTATGACTGAACTAGGGTAACTTACTTTTTTCCCCCATTGCTCTCACCTAAGTAACACAAATGTGACTAAATCCCTGATTTTGACTGATGAACCTCAAAACTTGACTCCCCAGATTCCTGAAAGCTGGCATGTCAAGGATTTTATAGTATAACATTGGAACAATAAAATTAGTCCTGTAAAAGACAGGCTAAATATACCAATGAGTGGTCCCAGTTAATAAATTATTTTGCATTTCTGGAATCTCTTTATTTTTGTGTCATTTTTCTATGCTCTTGCATATGCTGCACTTAAGTAATCAGGTCTAATTTCAACAGTAGGCTCTCTACATTTGCCATATTTGAATCTATTAATGCTCCTATTTCTTACCATATTTTAAATTGATATTTATTAAGGACAATCACTTTTTATAATTAATTAGTCATATATATACATGCATATGTGTGTGTTTTTGTATATTCAGTTACTCAAACATTTAAATAAGATTCCAAAATGTATTATTTGAATGAGAAAACTTGAATGAAACAATTACTGTCTCTATGCAGTCATGTAAGTTTACACCAAAAACTGAAGATATCTTCAGATTTATTAATGCTGTTTGGCTGACTTGCTTAACTAAACCATTTTAGTTATTTTTGATGAAATAAAATACCTAGTTATTTTTATTCCTAGTGTTTTACTGTTTTATTTTGTTAATTCAAGCATATTACATTAGATTTGTTCCTATTATAAATAAACCTTCATCTAAATATTACACTGGAGGAAGTTTAAGCTTTAAATGTGAGTAGAAAGTTTCTGTGTTACTTAAACTTGTGGTCTATTGCTATCACTTTAGTTACTCCCACAGGTACGTAACTCCGATAGCATCAGTCTTATTTAGTATATCCATTTTTTTCCTCACATTATTCTGTGGTCTTATATTGTAAAACAATATGCTCTGTTGACTAGTCTACATTTCTCTACATGTACAAACATACACACACATACACATACACACAGCGTATAAAATTCAGACAAAATATTATCATCCTTCAGCAAGTTTTTACTAGTTAATTCAGATCCAACAGAGACTTTCTTGGCAACTGCATAATATCACCTTATGCTTCTAATCTTCTAATCATATTTTACTCAATAGTAAATATTGAGTAAAATACGATTTCTCCAATTCATATTCTATATCCAATTTTTCTTTCTCCAATTCATATTCTATATCCATCTCTCTAGATGCATTATCTCTTTATATGTCAGTCTTTCCCAAAAGACTTTAAGAAACTTTGGAGAGAGCTAGAGGATATAATACATACTGAGTTCTTAATATATTAGTATTTCACATGCATTATTAAGGAAAATCTCTTAACTCGAATATGACTTAGAAGTTATTTGCACAATTTTATTATGGATAAAAGTTAGACTAAAGAAAATTGTTTTTCAAAGGTGGGATATGTAGCACAGACAGGATTTAATTCCAGTTACATTCAATTCAAATCTATATTTCTTCCTCCTTGTCATGTTAGTCAGTTTATTTATAGCCATACCTCCATATATATTTGTTGACTGATATATCACCTCCATGTTTTCTCCGATATTCATTCCTCCATTCATCTTTGTGTATATTTTTGGTCCCAAACATTATTAAGTTCTTTACACAAGAGCATTTAGGGTATTCGGCACATATATTTTAGGGGTTAACAAATGCTTATTCATGAGAGATGCACTTTAGGAAATACATGCTTATTATTTTCTAAATGTATAAAATTAATTCAAGCTTTGGATTTCCATGCTAACAGATAGCCTATGATATAGGAACCCAGAGGAAAAAGCTGCTTAAAAGGGAAAAATGAAACCTATTTTTTTTTTCATCTGTAGGGCATGTTGCTGTTACTGAAAATTCAACAAATAGCCCTCCTCTAAATTTTTTGACTGAGTTTTTAGAAATAAAGAGTGGTAAATGGAAAACAAAAAATATCCCATTATACTTTATAAAGGATATACTTTTTAAAGGCATAGATTATAAATTACATATGAGAACCAATAATGGGATTCTTAATAGCAAATATCAAAATTAATAGTTACCAAACCAGTAGACCTGCTCCTTGAGGAGCAGCAGAGAATGAATTGGACCTACAAATTTGCTTACTATAAAGAGGAGGAAAGACACAGCTGAGCAAAACATGACTACTTAACTACTTCCACACTTACCAATCATACAAAGTACTCCATCTCCTATCAGCAGATTGAGTAAAGAGATACAGAGAGGCTACGAATAAGGTAATTCAGAACTTTTCTCACAGAATAAAACATTACACACAAAAGCATCTTGTTTTAACACTTCATAAATTCAGTTAATATTTATGATCAATGGCTGAGAAACATATGGAAACAACTTCATTCTCCATTTATAATGATGATCATTAACCATATTTTACTAGAGCAAAAATTATACTCCCAAAGATTCTAAAATTCATCAGGGATATATACATAAAAGATAACATTTCAGAGGATAGAACTATTTTGATATACCTAAATTTGCTTCTGCATTAATGTCAAATCATCAGACTAGCTGAAAGATAGGGAAATTATTCTCAGTGCATCTGCCAAGGAATTCTAGACAATTTGACTGATTTTTTTAGGTAGTAAGTTCGGAAAACAGAAACTGTTGAAAGCTATCTGACCTGAATTTATTTCGCAAAATTTTATTCCCATCTGAAAGTGTGCCTTTGATTTATTCTCTGTCACTGCTGTATCTACGCTAATGCACCATTATGCATAGCTGATGTTTCAGATGCGTAACCATCATTCTTCTTGAAGCCAGAACTTTATGATTACGTCAGACATTGGTCTGGCATAATCTATTCAGTGAGTCGATTTTACCTCTATAGTTTCTGATGAATCTGGAATAATTACTTAAATATTTACTCCTTTCTGTTTAAAATTTGCTAGAACAAAGAGATTATGCATGCAGAAAGTGTGCAAGGGGGGTTGAAGATAACAAATGATACATCAAGCCCAGCCTAATGTGGCTTTACTGGAGTAGAAACAGTGGTAATAAATCAACTGCCAATGTTGATAATAAAATACTGCATTGGCCTCCATCAGCCACAAGAGAAAGGTTAAATGTTATTTCTCACAATAACCATGTGGTCTTCATAGCTGACACCTTTAATATTGGATCTTAACATTATTTTATATAAAAATCATTTAATCTTTATTCCTAATGGAATATTTTTATAAAGAACTACTTTGTAAATATCTAATATCCCTGAAAGAGTTTCATTCATTTTATGGTTATGTTACTCCATAAAACTATCCTCTCTCTTAATGTAAGACTACTGTTTTGTAATGGGTAGCTATGGGAGGTTGAAATTCATTCCTGTCAACTGTAAAGTGATCTTTTAATGATTGACTTTATATGAAGCCAGTGTTGGTGTAGGGGGAAACTGAAATGTTATTAGAAAAAAAAACAACTCAGTGATTTATTTTCTAGTTTATTAAATCAAATCTAAATTTTGTTCATATTGCATTCCAAGTAACTCTTATTTCAGACACAAACCTCATATCTTGACCTATCTATACAATTATTTCCTTAATATGCTTTCTGTTAAAAATTAATTATTATAGAGTAGATTTGCAATGTGTATTGGTCTTAAAGGGGAAAGTATGCAATCTGTTTCAGAAAATATAAATTTGAGGCTTATATCTGTGAAGATATTGATGATATATGTACACATAAACTAAATGATAGCAGATCCTTCCAGCTGTGTTCATAAATTACACTAACCATTCATGTCCCACCTACACCTGAACCACCTGCACTACCTACTGCAATACTGTCGACTCTTGCTTCTGAAAGATTTCAGACTGGAAACCTGTATCTACACTAATGCACCTTTATGCATAGCTGATGTTTCAGATATATAACCATCGTTATATTGAAATGGCCATGAGCATCTTTTCTGTGTTTCCTCTGTTCAAAAAGCCATTTTATGGGAGATTTACTATGAGTGCTCCTCAAAGCACTAGGGCTCATCAAAACAGTTTTGTGTTTGCCATTCACCAAACAGCCAATCTTCTAGCTGTTAGAGTGGTCCTGGGTAATATGCAGAAGCAGACAAAATGTCTTCCTGTACGGTTCATTGCAGAAATGTGTTAGCTGGGTACCTAAAGTGGTATTGCATGTGACAACTCATAGACTTCCACACACTAATACTCATACCCCTCCACCAAAACCAGCAATGATTTTCTGGACAACTCATCCCAAGGTCTTACTTTGAAAGGCAGCTTTCTGTAATAGAATCATCTTTTATTTTTCTGTTTTTTTTACACATTGTTAAATCTTCGCACATGTTTTCTGACTACAGAATTCTTCAATAAACCTAACTTGAGAATACACAGTCTGCTCTTTACTACAGGATTGTCAGCAACTTAAGTGTAAGTGCTATTAACTTTCTTTCTCACAGCTGTATGCTCAACCCTTCCTGGCATAAACTATCCTCAGGGTTGTTTCTGGCAAAGGTCTTTGCTTTTGTTTGTTTCCTGGACTGAAAATGGCAAAGATTAAATCCGTCTTAATCCCTGCTGTATGCCCAGCATGCTCCTGACATTAAGTACTTAAAAAACATACATGAATAAATGAAGGCAATTTGGGTGACTTTTCCAAGGTGTATCAGTCTAAATAAAAAGATAATACAGTATTCTATATCATATTCAATTATAAATAATGTATATATTTAAGATTATAGATTTTCAATTTTCTTCCTTTACTATCAAGTTTTAAAATATATGAGAACAATTATCAGTTTTAAAAGGAGGCAAAAGTGCCTCTTTATGTCACAGATAATGGAAAACAGAACATTTCTCCTGGATATAGCTTAGAAACTAGAACTCATTTTTATAAAGATGATAAAGAGCTTGTTCTCCTTATTTTGTTTTGTTTTTGCAGGAATCCTTGATAGAACAAATATACAGATAGGTGGGAAAGAGAATTCTCTAGATCTTACCATCTACCATTAAGTTCTTATATATTTCAACCTACAACCAATTGTTCACCAAGAAACTTGTGTCCTTCTTTTAATGATTCTTGCTTTATATGTTCCTCTATTGCACTCTTATTTTAATAATAATATATTTGGATAATTTGGGAAGGTGATGCACAACTGAAATAGAATTCCAAATTTTGCACTTAAGTTAGTACATATTTTAGAGGAAGAAAGCATACATATTTGTTGAGTTTCTTAAGAGTTTTTAGGCCCAAATGGATTAAGAATAATTTTTCCATGTTTCCCATGTTCAGTTACATCATTTTATCCTCAGAACAATCTTAAAACAATACATTTTAAATTTGACATTCTTATCTTAAAAGCATAATTTTCATAATTACTTCACATACTACTTGTTTCTTCATAACCAGGAATTTTCCCAGCCAAACGTCATCCTAACAACACATCATTTGCTACCATACGTTGTTAGAGTTTGCAGTGCCCATTGTTTTGTTTCATAAGAAAGAAATGTTCATTCCTTCAGCTGCCTTAATCTTTCAAGATGAAATTAAGTCTCTTCTCCCTAACAACAGACATTAAACAGATTTTGTCTTTCTCTATAAAGTCCAAACACAAGGTACTGTGTCCCTTTGGGGAAATATAAAACCATATTTAATTTATATCCAATAAGATTTTTATAGTGGAAGTTGAGTGAATACTGGAGCAAGGAAAACATCAATGGTATAAGAGAAGAAAATGTTCTAGAAATTTATAAATACTGTTTTTTTTTTTTTTTGCTTGGAAGAGTTCTACTAACTGTGGAATAGCATGAAAAGTAAAAGACCATAAATCAGACACATCTTTATAACATTATATTATTACCTGATATTGCTTATCAAAAAGTTTTTTAAAAATCAAAGAAAAGAAGAGGACAAATATCTTCTAAGGAAAAAAATTTAGATTATCTACAAATTAATAATTAAATATGTTCCAGATATCTTAATATTAAGTATAAATGAGGAAATACCTTAAAGCAAAGCTTTCAAAATCCTGAGGAAAAAAATATTTCAAAATGAGAATTATTTATTCAACTAAATAATATTTACTAAAAAGTTGAGATATAGACATTTTCAATTTATAGAAAGACACAAAGTTTATCTCCCAAGCACCTTTACTGGACAACAACAAGAGCAAAAGAAAGTGTTTGTTACTTGGTGTTTAACAGAAGATACATTTAATACATGTTTAAACTTTTATGTAGATGAAATATTTCCATAACTTTTGCTTTTGTTTTAATAAACTTTTTATAAAACATATTTTTGTTTCAAAATAAACAGGATAACTTTATGTATTTATTTGTTTTAGAAAAATATATAAAATATGGGAAATAAGAGGTATTTAATATATGTTATTACATGGATATATGAGTAAAACAAAATGGTGCACTATTATTTTATATAAAAATAATATGCTTCATTTTTTAAATAAATAAAGATTTATAGCCTTGGAAATCTTTTCCCATAGGTAAATAGAGAAATACAGCATTTATTTTAGACATCCATGATATTTGAATTCATAGATATACAGTAGTTCCCTTTCTGCAATTTTAGTTACCCACAGTCAACGACAATCTGAAAATACTAAAGGGACTATTTCAGAAATGAACAATTCATACATTTTCAATTGTGTGCCATTCTGAGTAGTGAGATGAACTCTTACACAATTGTGCTTCATCTCCTCTGGGATGTAAACCATCCCTTTGTCTACTGTATATTCACAGCATATTCTACCTGTCCATCAGTCACTAACATCCTCTACTCCTGACATTCATCCATTGTCAACATCATGATTATAGCATAAGGTATTTTGAGAGAAAGATCACATTCACATATTACAGTATATTATTATAATTGTTCCACTTTATTAAGAGTTATTGGTGTTAATCTCTTAATGTGTCTAATTTATAAATTAAATTTTATTATGTGTATGTGTGTTTAGATAAAGACACATAATTTTTTTAGGGTTTGGGACTATCTGTAGTTTCAGGCATCTACTAGGTGTCCTGGAATATATCTCCTGCAGATAAGAAAGTACTACTATAATATTATATTTAGCCAATTTATTGCTCACTGACATTGAGATTACTTCCAAATTTTATACAATTATAAAAATGATTTAACAAAAACTATTGAAAATATTGCATATTTGACACATATTTTATTGGGAAAAAAACGTTTTTGTATTTTATAGTATGCAAATTTTATATGGAATGGCCATTTCTTAATGGCCCTTCAAATATGCTAATATTTATCTTTTCAGAAATAGTGTGTGTGTGTATGTGTGTATATACATATATATATATATCTTTTCCTTAATCTTATCTTCAATAATATTTTATGTCATTCTAAATCACCACAAAATTAATTTAATAATTCTTTATGTGTCAGTCAATGGCAGAAATTTACAATGCATTAACATATGTTATTAAAAAGAGTTGAGGAAAACCTATTTACAAAAGTATGTTGGGTTTTTCTAAAAAGGAATGATGGTTTTACAGTCACCCCAACAAGGTTACCCAGTAGATCGAACTTAACAACCTAGACCGGAAAGAGCAAGATCAGATAGAGCAATTCCCGAAACACAGTAAGAACCGAGCCACAGAAGAAAACTACCTGTGATCTTGGGTGGAGCATTACAGCCACTGAAAACCTATAGGCTGGTGAAATGAGAACTGATGTGGGGTGAATACCATGACATTCTTCTTGTTTCACAATATCCTGGCAATGTATTTCATTGGCCAAATCAGAAGCCAGAGGGTAAGACCATCTAGTTTATATCTTAACAAATGTCTGCCTTCTGGGTAAAGATTAAGGTGGAGAAAGACAAAACTTGGTTCTACGGAGGCAAAGGAAGACATCTCATTATACCTAGAAAACAGAGAAATTTTTTTCCTGAATCTATAATATTTCAAGAATATAGTTTCAAAGTGAGCAAGCTCTCTTTACTGGGAAAATATAGAAATTGCAATTATGTATGCAGGCAACATAAGAGTTCCTAAGTATATAAAGCAAATGTTAAATGATCTGCAGGGAAATATAGATTGCAATACAATAAATGTTGGGGACTTCAATACCCCACTTTCGGCAACGGCTATAACATCCAGACAAAAAAAATCAACAGGGAAACGTCGGACTTCAGCTACACTTTAGACCAATGGGATCTAACAGACACATACAGAACATTCTACCCAGAAACTACAGAGTACATATTCTTCCCAAGTGCACATTATCCGGGATACATAATATATCAGCCAAAAAACAAGTCTTTACAGATTTATGAAGAGTTAAATGATATCAGCTGTCTTTTCTGATCACAAAATATGTAAGTAGCAATCAATAACAGTAGAAATCTTGGAAAATTCACAAAAACCTGGAAATTAATCAACATGTTTCTGAACAACAAGTCAGAAAAGAAATCAGGAGCATAATTTTTAAAATGTATCTTAAAAAATGAAAATAAAAACACACATCTCAAACATATGGAATGCAGCAAAACAGTTCTAGGAGGGAAATTTATACCAATAAATGCCTATATCAAAGAAAAAGAAAGATCTCAAATAAAAATCCTAATGTAACAACTCAAAAAAATAGTAAAAAAAGAACAAACTAAGTCCAAAGTTAACAGAAAGAAGAAAATAAATAACAGAGCAGAAATAAATGAGAGTTTAAAAAAAATTAAAACTCATTAAAACTTTTTTTTTAACTGAAAATGTAAAATAAAATCCACAAACCCTTAGCTAGACTTACTAAGAAGAAAGATAAGTCTCAAATAAAATGAGAAATGAAAGAGATGGCATTACAGTTAATAGCACAAAAATCAAGAGGTTTATAAAAGACTAATGAACAATATGCTGTTATATTAAATAATCTTAATGAACCAAATAAATTCCTAGACACCTATAAACTACCAAGACTGAATCATAAATAAAGAGAAAATCTGAAGAAGTCAATAAATAAGGACATTGAATCAGTAACAACAACAACAACAAAAAAAAACCAATGGTTCTTGAATCATAGAAGAGCCTAGAACCTGATGGCATCACAGCTGAATTTTATCAAACATTTAAAGAATTAATCCTAATTCTTCTCAAACAGGTCCAAAAAAAATTAAAGTGGAAGAAACACTTCCAAATTCATTTTACTAGGCCAACATTACTCTATTAACAAAGCCATGTAAGGAGACTACTTAAAAATTGCAGGTCAATTTTCCTAATGAACATAAATTTTTAAAATACTCACAAAATGCCAGCAAAAGAAATCCAGCACTACATTAATGATCATTTACCATCACCAAGTGTGATAGGCAAGGATATCTCAAGACACGCAAGTTAGTAAATGTGACATACCACATTAACAGAACAAAGGACAAAAAAAAATCATCACAGTAGATGCAGAAAAATCATTCTACAAAATTTAATATCCTTTTATGATGAAAACTTTAAACAAATTATATATAGAAATAATGTACTTCAACACAATAAATGCCATATCTGAAAAGCCCACATTTAACATACTGAAGGGGAAAAAAAAAGTTCTGAAACCTTTTTTGTAAGATCAGGAGCAAGACAAGGATTTCTATTCTTGCCACCTCTTTTCAAACATAGGTCTGGAAGTCCCAGATAGAGCATTAAGGAAAGTGAAAGAAATAAAAATGAATTATAATAACAAAGGAAAAAGTAAAACTGTCTCTGCTGATGACATGATCTTATATATAAAAAACTGAAGATTCTACCCAAAACAGCTGGAGCCAATAAATGAATCCAGTAGAGTTCCAGGATTAAAAAATTAACAAAGAAAAATCAGTAGAATATCTGTACACTGACAATGAACTAGCAAAAAAATAAAATTTTAAAATATCCCATTTATGGAAGACAAAAAAAAAATACCCAGAAGTAAATTTAATAAAGAGGATAAAAGATCTGAACACAATAAAACACTGATGAAAGGAATTAAAGAAGACTCAAATAAATGGAACAATATCTCATGTTCATGGAATGAAAGAAATAATATTGCTTAAAAGTCCATACTACTGAAAATTATCTAAAAATTCAATGTGTTTCCAATCAAAATCTTAAAGTCATTTTTTTATAACAATAGAAAAAAAATCTACAATTTGCCTGGAGCCACAAAAGCCCTCAAACAGTCAACATGATCTTGAGCAAAATGAAAAAAATGAAGGCATCAAAATACTTTATATCAAAATGTAGTACAAGGTTATAGTAATCAGAAGAGCATTTGTATTGGCATAAAAACAGATACATCAGTGAGATAGAGAAATTAGAAATAAACCCATGCATGTATGGACAATTGATTTTTAATAAGGATACCAAAAACACACAATAGATGAAAGGCAATCTCTTCAATAAATGATGTAGGTACAATTAATATTCACATGCAGAAGAAATTTTATCACACACCACTTGGTAAAATCAATTCAAAATGAATTACAGACAAATGTAAGCCCTAAGATGTAAAATTACTAGGGGAAAACACAAGAAAAAAAGTCCCACAACATTGGTCTGGGCAATGAGATCTCAAAATCACATGTAACACAAACAAAAATAGACAAATAGGATTGCATCAAACTAAGAAGCTTCTGTACAGAAAATAATCAATAGAGTAAAGAAACAACACACAGAGTGGAAAAATAAATATTTGCGAACCATGTACTTGATAAATGGTTAACTTCCAACCCATATAAGAAACTCAACTCAATAATAAGAAAAACAGTGTGCAAAAGGTTTAAACAGACATTCTCAAAAGACAAATGACCAACAGGTTTATTTTAAAAATGCTTAATATCAGTAATCATCAGTAAAATGCAAATTAAAAACACAATGAGATACCATCTCACGTAAGTTTGAATGGCTACTATTAAAAAGATGGAAGATGCAGACTGAAATAAAACATGCAAAAACTAAAAAAAAAAAAAAAAAAAAAGATGGAAGATAATTTTTAGCAAGAAAAAGGGACCCTGGTACACTGTTGGTGAAAATGTTAATTAGCACAAGCATTATGAAGAATGGCATGAGGGTTCCTCAAGAAACTAATAGAATTAATACGACCCAGCAATTTCTCTAGTGGGTATATATCCAAAGGAATTGAAATCAGTATGTTGAAGGGATAATCAGCGCTCTGTGTTTATTACATCACTATCCATAATAGCTAAGATCTAGAATCAACCTACATGTCCATCAAGGGATGAATGGATAAATAAAGCATGTTACAGATACAAATAGAATACTATCAGTCTTAAAAAAAGAGGAAACTCCCATCATTTGTCATAACATAGATGAGTCTAGAGGATATTATCCTAAGTGAAATAAGTGAAGCACAGAAGATAAATAATACACTATTTCATTTATATATGGAACCTAAGGAAGTTTAACTTACAGAAATAGAGGATAAAAAGAGGGTCACCAGAGGCCAGTGGGTAGAGGAGAGCAGGGGGATAAATTGACTGAAGTATACTAAGTTCAAATTAGACAAGATTTAGTTTCCACAATTTATAGCAAAACAAGATTGTCATATTTAATATTAATGTATTTTATATTTCAAAGTTGCAGAAGGTATAGATTTTAAATATTCTCATCACAAAAAAGATAATTGTGTGATGTTTATTAGTGTGATATAATCATTTCATACCATATATATACATCAACACATTATATTATGATCCATATATACAATTATTGCCTACTAAAAATATAAACATAAGTAAAAAATAAAATGAACCAAGTGTTACACAACATCAAGAAACAGTATAAGTATTAAGAGAGATAATCACAACTGGCTTTCTGCATCTTAACATCTTAACAGTATGCACTTCTGATTTCCATTTAAATCCCTGACATTTGCAATATGTTTGCATTAATATAACATAATTCCAGAGTTTTCTTGAAATGGCTTTGTGTTTTGAAAAACTGTTTGTAGTAGCACTGGACAGATTACTTATTGTTGCTTTTGAAAATAATTTAGGAATTTTTGAAAGAACATTCTCAAACATGAATCAAATAACAGCACTAAATAAATGTAACAATAATTTTCCTATCTACTTTTAAATACATATTTTTCTGCAAAACAGTAATAATAATTTTTTAAAATCAGTAAAGAAAGATCAATATTTTAATATAACTTCATTTTTTTAAATATTTCCCGCTATCAGTTAATTATACTTAACATGAAAACATGGGTGTTCTTTGCTATATGAAAAAGAATCATTCCTGGTATTTAAGTTTGCATTTTAAAACTTGAATCACATTTTAAAGGCATTAGGCAGCTTGCAGTAGGAAGGATAGCATGGTCAATCAGTTAATAGAATAAAAAATTACTTTGAGTTGTATGCACATTTTCTCTTTTAGGAGTCTTTACTATTATATCTAGTAACTGCTTATATATGCATATATATATACATATACACACACACACACACATACATGTATCAAGCCAGAGTTCAGATCTTTAAGTGCAATATCATGTGTATATATGCACATGATATACACATGTATATATGTTCATATATATGTACATATATATATATATATATACACATACACATATATATATGCACACAGAGATCTCCAAATTACTATATGAGAGTTAATTTTATGTGCTAATTTTACTGGACCATAGGGTACCCAGATATTTCATCAAATATTATTCTGGGTGTTTTGTGAGGATGTTTTTGGATAGGATTAGCATTAAAAAGGGTAGATTGAGTAGAGAAATTTTCCTCCCTAATGTGGATGGTCTCATCCAATCTGTTGAAGGCCTAAGTCAAACAGAAAGGCTGACCCTCTCCCAAATCAGAATTTTCCTTCCTGTTTTCAAACTGGACCATTTGCATTTTCTAACTTGAGCTGAAACATTAACCCTTTTGGATCCTGAGCCTGCCGATCTATGGACCGATGCTCCATCATTGGCTCTCCAGCTTACTGACTTACTCTGTAGATTTTGAAGCTTGTCAGCTTCCATACTCTCATAAACCAATTCTTATAATAAATCTCTTTAGACAGATATAGATATATAATTATGTATCATATTGCTTATGTTTCTCTGGAGAACTCTGATTAAAACACATTGCATTTAATAATATGGCTAACCTATAATTTAATGATCTGTGGAAAATTACTTGGGGGCCCTAGGTGTTGGAAAAGTGTTTAGCTCAAGAATAAAGATATGTAAATATTATTTCACCTCTAACACCAGGTAATCTGCATAAATTATTGAAGTTCAGGGTATAGGCCAATGCTGACTGTGGAAGAACAGGAAAAAATATATGCTCTGGCTAGGATTTGAGAAGTTTTAATATAAGAGTTAAGCCTCAAGTTTTGAAAGTATGCTCACAAGGTTAATCTCTTTGTTTAATTTTGGAAGTGTTCAATCATAAACTCATCAATGGTTTCACAGTCAAAAAACTAAGGCTCTTTTTGACATAGATCTTGTCCAGTGTCTGGAAAGCATCAGAAAGGAAATTACAAATAATATAAATTTGGGTCAATTGTTATAACAGTTTCAGGAAGAGATCTCTATTGTGTCTAAAATAGTTGTGTCATATGGAATAAGTCAATGTATTTATTTTTAGAAATGCACATTAAACAATGTTTTGTAATGACAAGCCCAGGGAACCACCTACCAGTGAATGATGGTTCCCAAAGGGGATTCCAACAGAACTGTGTATGGAAAATTTAGCTCTTAGAACTGTAAAAGGCTGGTGCAGTGGCAAGGAGCAAGCCAGAGTTTGGACCTTCAAGTGCAATATCAGGAACTCCAGGAAATAATAACTGTCTGGTTTATATTCTAAAGGGACACAAGATTAAGAAATAAAAGTGAACTAGAGAATGCAAGGAAGTGGCAAGGACTGGGACTATGGCTTGGCAGAAATGACCTTTACTCAAACCTAATAAAGTTGGAGCAGTAGAGTAGGTCAATTTCTGTAGCTTAGGAAATGGTGACTACTTTTTTCCTACTTTTCATAGTTGGGGCTTTCAACAGAAAAGTGTATAATATCAATTCAAGTTTATATATATGTAAATACCAAAAAGTTTCTTTTTATTTTATTCAATAATAGCATTATGAAACTTTCAATTATTGGTTCTGAATGATTGAACTGAATCCCTAGTAAGTCTAACTATATATATATATATATATATATATAAGTATATAGTTTTGCCATATGTAGCTTGTTCAACAGTATGGGAATATAGATCTGCTACGAAGATATTTTCCAGCTGTTTTATTTTATAATGAAAGCATTCTTATTAATTTGTTAATTATTTTAATATTCAAAAATTTAACTTATATGATCCTTAGCTTTTTCTTCTATATTCTGTATTTACAAGATGTCACACAGTTGAGGTTCACTAAATAATATTTAATACTATATCATCTCTGAACTTAATATTTTTAAATTTTTTATTAGTAAGATTTTACAATCACGTAAATTTAATTCAGCTTATTCATTGCATATGTTTCAGTTTATAATACATTGTTCAAATTAGTTTTTCTAACAAAATTTTTGTTTCCAACAATGTGCTGTGAATAAAGGCAGTCTCTATATCTCATTGAGGTATATATTCTCGACAACCAAAGCTACTTCTTAAACTTTTAGCAAATTAAATTCTTAATGTAGTAATATTCATAAATTAAGCAATAAATTGATTTTGCAATGAATTGAGTTACAAGCCTCATTTCTACTCAAGAGAATTTTAATTGTGCTTGCAAGTTGGACAGAGCTGCCAGTATTGAGAGACAATTAAATATATGCATATGATGGTAATAATATAATGACTTCTAAAAGTCAGATGACTCATATAAAATAATAAGCAATTAATGCTTACAAATAGTCATTTGTTGTATGTTATTATTAGAATGTCTACCATTAAGAGAATATGTGAAATATTGCCAATCTTAAATAGTATTATTTCAGAGCAAAATATACTATTTGATTACACAAATCACCTCTGATCTTTAAAACCTAATATATGTGTTTGCTGTCCAGAATAATATATTTAGTAGATTAATGCCCATTGTTGAAATAGAAGCTGTGATGTGCCTCCCAGATTTCTCTAGAAGAAAACTCCTTTTTCAGGAGTTTTGAATGCTGAAATGTCAAAACTGAGATAATCCCTCAAAATTGCCCTTACCCAATATTATGCCCATGCCTGAGAACAGTCTACTAGGAACTGATCATTTTGTACAAAAATCTAGTCCTCTTACTTTAAGTCAGGATATGTTTGAAGAACTATCTCAGTTTACATTTTCCTATAAGTTGAGGCCCCTATTACAACCACATCACAATTCAAATTTCCTATTCCTTCCATTTTCTTATAAGACTATGAAACAATATTATGCTTATTAAAATGATGATGAGCAAGACATAGCTAATATGAGGGAACCCTTGATAATACACAGCATTCCAGAACATGAGAAATAAATTCCGTTTCCACAGAATCTTTGGGGTGTTTCCAGCCAGAAACTTCTGTGGCTCATCGCACCTTTGCCTGAGTTTTTATTAAGGTCTGTTGAGCTTGTTCCACCCATTCAGGCTGACATTCTGTCCTCAGCTGATGCTACTAGCCTGAATCTCATACCTGCCAAGGGTGAGTCAGGCATAGAGAGCTGTGTGAGTGAGGATGTGTAGGGTACAGTCACTGCACACAGCCAGGCATGCCAGCTGCAGAAGGGTTGGCCTCTCCAGGGGCTGGCTCCTACAAACCTGCAGTTGGACCAGACATACCACAAGCAGCTTCCTTGGCTGTCACAGGGGAACTTGGTGGCAGCTGGAAGCTTGGAGATGCCAGGAACTGCAGAGCCTCAAAGAGGATGTCATATCCCTGGCTCAGGGACCTCCTAGGTCTGGGATCCCCAAAAGGAGCCTTCTGTCCTTCTCTCTTTTCTTGTCACCCACTACATGGCAAGCAAGGGGCATGTTTCAGCCCTGTTTGTGTTATAGCTCTTTTAGACCCACCATTCAGCAGCTCCCAAGTTCCAGGACAAAGGAGGTAGGTGGACAGGTGGAGGATGAGCAAGGCAAAGAGAAGTTTATTGAGCGAAAGAACAGCTCAGGGGAGAGCCACAGTGGGTGGATCCTCTTCACAGTCAAGGTGTCTGGATGAATGTTCAGCTTTCAGCAAAGAGGAGACCCTGGAGTGGGTAGCTCTTCTCCACAGCTGGTAGTCCCTCTATGTCTGCTTCAGTCTGGCTGGGTCCAGAGGATTTTTATGGGCTTCAGAGGAGAGGAAGTACATGCTGATTGGTCCATGGGAGATAATAGGCAGGCCCAGAAAAATCAGCATAAGTTCTCATTCTGGTCTGTCAGCCTGGCTCCCAGGCTTCATCTCTGGCTTGAAGGTGGGGCTTCACTGACTGCTGCTGCCTGCTGTCTAAGCCATTTGAGCACCTTTGGGGAGGGGCAGCATCCAGCACTGGGAATAGCAACTGCCCAATATGCTAAGCTCCCTGGATGGAGGAAAGGCAGCACCCATTTCTATAGCTTCAGGCTGTGTTTTTCCCCTGCTGGAGTCAAGGTGGCTGGAAGGCTTGGTCCCAAGACTTGTTAGCACAACCCAACACACTGGCTGAGATAGTCTGTGGCCAGATTGCCTCTTCAGGCCAGACCCTGACACACTCTTTCTCATTGGGCCAGATTCCCTATAGGAACTTCAATAACTCCAGCTAGAGGCTTAGAGACAGAATTTTGATCTCCCTGAGCCTGAGCCTTTATTGGGAGGGGTGGCGGCAGTCTCTACAGATCGGCAGACTTGGCCTCTCCTCCTGGTAGTTCTGAGGAATCCAGGCAGCCCAGACAAGTGGGATTCCCCCCAGTGAAACATACCCCCTCCACCAAGGGACAAAGTGCTTCATTAAATGGATCCTGTTTTCTGTGCCACCAAACTGAGTGAGACCCTCCAACTGGGATCGTCAGATGCCCTATACAGGAGCCACTCTACTGGCATCAGGTTGGTGCCTTTCGAGGTCAGAGGTCTCAGAAGAAGGAGCAGGCACCCTTCTTTGCTGTTCTTCAGCCTCCTGAAAGAAGCACTAAATGTGGAAAGGAAAACCTGTACCACTCACTGCAAAACACCAAAATATAAAGACCAATGACACTATGAAGAAACTACATCACCTAGTGTGCAAAATAACCAAATAACATCATGATAGCAGTATCAAATTATCACATAACAATACTAACCTTAAATGTAAATGGGCTAAATGCCCCAATTAAAAGACACAGACTGGCAAGTTGGATAAGAAGTCAAGATCCATTTGTGTGCTGTATTCTGGAGACCCATCTTATAGGCAAAGACACACATAGACTCAAAACAAAGGGATGGAGGAAAATTTACCAAGCAAATAGAAATCAAAAAAGAGCAGTCATTACAATCCTAGTCTGATAAAACAGACTTTAAACCAACAAAGATGAAAAAAGACAAACAAGGACATTACATAATGGTGAGAGAATATTCAACAAGAAGAGCTAACTATTCTAAATACATATGCACCCAATACAGGAGCACTCAGATTCATAAAACAAGTTTTTAGAGACCTGTAAAGAGACTTAGACTCCCACACAGTAATAGTTGGAGACTTTAACACTCCACTGTCAATTTTAGATCAGTGGGACAGAAAATTAACAAGGATATTCAGAACTTGAACTCAGCTCTGGATCAAGTGGACCTAATAGACATCTACAGGACTCTCTATCCCAAATCAAAAGAATGTACATTCTTCTCAGTGCCACATGGCACTTATTCTAAAATCAACCAAATAATTGGAAGGAAAACACTCCTCAGCAAATGCAGATGAACTGAAATAATAACAGACTCTCAGACCACAGTGTAATCAAATTAGAAATCAGGATTAAGAAACTCACTGAATACCACAACTACATGGCAGTTAAACAATCTGCTCCTGAATGACTCCTTGGTAAATAACAAATTAAGGCAGAAATCAAGAAGTTCTTTGAAACCAATGAGAGCAAAAAGACAATGTACCAGAATCTCTGGGACACAGCTAAGGCAGTGTTAAGAGGGAAATTTATAGCGCTAAATTCCCACATCAGAAAGCTAGAAAGATCTCAAATCGACAACCTAACATCACACTTAAAAGAGCTAGAGAGACAAGAGCAAACAAATTCAAAAGTTACTGGAAGACAAGAAATAACTAAGATCAGAGAATTGAAGGAGACAAAGTGAAGAAAAACCCTGTACAAAAATTAATGAATCCAGAAGGTGTGTTTTTTTTTAAAAAAATTAACAATATAGATAGATCACTAACTATACAAATAAAGAAGATGAGAGAGAAGAATCAGATAGATACAGTAAAAAATGATAAAGGGGATATCACCACTGATTCCACAGAAATACTATACACACCTCTACACAAGTAAACTAGAAAACTGAGGAGAAATGGATACATTTCGGGACACATACACCCTACCAAGATTAAACCAGGAAGAATTCAAATTTCTGAATAGACCAATAACAAGTTCTGAAATTGAGGCAGAAATTAACAGCCTAACAACCAAAAAAAGTCCAGGAGCAGACAGACTCACAGCTGAATTCTACCAGAAATACAAAGAGGAGCTGGTATCATTCATTATGAAACTATTCCAAACAATTGATAAGGAGGGATTTCTAACTTATTTCATGAAGTCAGCATCATCCCGATACCAAAACCAGGAAAAAACATAACAAACAGAGAAAATTTCAGGCCAATATCCCTTGTGAACATTAATGAAAAAATCCTCAATAAAAAAACTGGCAAACTGAATCCAGCAGCACATCAAAAAGCTTATCCACAATGATAAAGTTGGCTCCACCTCTGGGATGCAAGGCTGGCTCAACACACACAAATCAATAAATGTAATTCATCACGTAAACAGAACCAAAACCAAAAAACACATGATTATCTCAATAGATGCAGAAAAGGCCTCTGATAAATGTCAACATTCCTTCATGCTAAAAACTCTCAATAAAGTAGGTATTGATGGAACATATCTCAAAATAATAAGAGCTGTTTAAGACAAACCCACAGCCACTTCAATGTTATATTGAAGTGCAAAAGCTGGAACCATTCCCTTTGAAAACTGGTACAAGACAAAAGGATGCCTTCTCTCACCACTCCTATTCAACACAGTATTGGAAGTCCTGGCCAGGGCAATCAGGCAAGAAGAGGAAATAAAGGGTATTCAAATAGGAATAGAGGAAGTCAAATTGTCTCTGTTTACAGACAACATGATTTTACATTTAGAAAATCCCATAATCTCTGCCTATAAACTTATTGAACTAATAAGCCACTTCAGCAAAGTCTCAGTATATAAAATCAATGTGGAAAAATCACAAGCAT
This sequence comes from Cheracebus regulus, assembly GCA_963574635.1. Lineage (NCBI taxonomy): Eukaryota > Metazoa > Chordata > Mammalia > Primates > Pitheciidae > Cheracebus > Cheracebus regulus. The sequence continues at coordinate 3,854 of CAUYQU010019380.1, read as the reverse complement.
TCCTTTACACCAACAATAGGCAAGAAGAGAGCCAAATCATGAATGAACTGCCATTCACAATTGCTACAAAGAGAATAAAATACCTAGGAATACAGCTAGCAAGGGATATGAAGGACCTCTTCAAGGAGAACTACAAACCACTGCTCAAGGAAATAAGAGAGGAAACAAACAAATTGAAAAACATTCTATCCTCATGAATAGGAAGAATCAATATCATGAAAATAGCCATACTTCCCAAAGTAATTTATATATTCAATGCTATTCCCATCAAACCATCATTGACATTCTTCACAGAATTAGAAAGAAACTATTTTAAATTTTATATGGAATCAAGAAGACCTCTTATAGTAAAGACAATCCTAAGCAAAAAGAATAAAACTGGAGCCATCACACTACCTGACTTTAAACTATACTACAAGGCTACAGTAACCAAAACAGCATGGTATTGGTACCAAAATATACAGACCAATGGAGCAGAACAGAGACCTCATAAATAACACCACACATCTACAGCCATCTGATCTTTGGCAAACCTGACAAAAACAAGTGAAGGATTGTTTCTGCATAAGATTCCCCATATGCAGAAAGCTGATACTGGACTCCTTCCTTATACGTTACACAAAAATTAACTCAAGATGATTAAAGATATAAATAAAAAACCCCAAACCGTAAGTACCCTAGAAGACAACCTAGGCAGTAACAATCAGGACACAGGCATCTGCAAAGACTTCATGACAAAAATTCTTAAAGCAATTGCAACAAAGGCCTAAATTGGCAAATGGAATTTAATTAAACTAAATAGCTTCTGCACAGCAAAAGAAACTATCATCAGAATAAATAGGCAATCTACATAATGGGAGAAAATTTTCTTAATCTACCCATATGATAAAGGTCTAATATCGAGAATTTACAAGGAAGTTAAACATATTTACCAGAAAAAAAAAATAATAAAAAAAAAACCTCATCAAAACGTGGGCAAACAATATGCAAAGACAGCTCTCAAAAGAAGATATTTATGTGGCCAACAAACATATGAAAAAAAGCTCCAAGTCACTAATTATCAGAGAAATGCAAATCAAAGCCACAATGAAATACCATCTCATGCTAGTCAGAATGACAAATATTAAAATCAGGAAACAGCAGATGCTGGTGAAGCTGTGGAGAGATAGGAATGCTTTTACACTCTTGGTGGGAATGTAAATTAGTTCAATCACTGTGAAAGGCAGTATGGCAATTCCTCAAGAATCTAGAACCAGAAATATCATTTGACACAGCAATACCATTACTGGGTATAGACCCAAAGGAATATAAATCATTCTACTATAAAGATGCATGTGCATGTACTTTTATTGCAGCACTATTTACAATAGCAAAGACAGAACCAACCTAAATGCTCATTAATGATAGACTGGATAAAGAAAATGTAGTATATATGCATAATGGAATACTATGCTGCCATAAAAGGTAATGAGATCATGTCCTTGCAGGGACATGAATGAAGCTGGAAGCCATCATCCTCAGCAAAGTGATACAGGAACAGGAAACCAAATACTGCATGTTCCCACTCATACATGGGAGTGAGCACTGAGAACACATGGACACAGAGAGGGGAACAACACATAACAGGGCCTGTTGGGGATGGGGGTGAGGGAGGGAACTTAGCGGATGGGTCAATAGTTGCAGCAAACCACCATGGTAACATGTCTACCTATGTAACAAACCTGCATATCCTGCACATGTATCTGTTTTTTTTTCAAGAAGAAATTTTAAAAAGACAAGGAAGCATTAAACAAAACAATAAATAAATAAATAAGTCAATAAAATTCCTGATAGACTTGGCTACAAAAGACTTTAAAAAGAAAAAAAAAGAGAGAAAGAAAAACATCATTCATATATAGCAGAGAGTTATACATCACAAAAGATCTTAAAATGCTACTTAGCCATGTGAGAAATGCTAACCATGGGATATCAAGTGACCAGGCAGCCCATCCTTTATAAGCCGGCCTCTGTGAGACCCTCCACATCATGTGATCTTGTAGATCCAGCTATCTATTCCAAGGTTGAAGGAATGTATTTGTAACTGGGCAGCAGCAAGATTAGGGCTACAGGTAATGTGCATAACGTGGCTCAGACTTTCAATTTATCCTACACTCTTTCACTGGCTCCTGTTCCTCAGCTCACCCCTATGGTTACATTGACATCCACTCAGAACAGCTCATGTGGAAGGCAAAGGCCAAGAAAAAAGATCATGAGTACATTGGCTTGTGGTTGCAAACTAAAAATGAGCTAATTCTACTATATAAGATGGGCCTTGTTAAGCGTAATACACTCCAGGGTGTGAGAAATATACTCTATAATGTTTCTGAGGCTCAACATGTCAGTACATTTTAGGGGTCCAATGGCCTGGGGTATTCTGAAATGTTACTCAAACATAAAACACCCAAATTATAGTATCTCACAACTCCCACCATCAAGAAATATGCACCATGTTTAGTAGACTTCATTTCTGAAAACATGGTCGTGAATGACATTGGTGAGGAGGAATTTTCACATAGGTGGAGCTTCAGATGGTATAGTTGGTCATGCACATTGTGTGGCAAGAATAGTTTCTATAGATGACAATATATATGAATTCATAGGCAGTGGGGAAAGACTTCCTTAGTTTATCAGGCGCCTAGAAGCAGACAACTTAGAAGACTGAGACAGAGAGGTCTACAAAAAAGGCATGTGGATAAATGAGGGGGGTAAGCACAAAGAGTGAAGATCTTTATGTTACCTTATGATCTTTATTAGTCACGGTTCTCCAGAGAAACAACCAATGGGGTGTGTGTGTGTGTGTGTGTGTGTGTGTGTGTGTGTGTGTGTGTGTGTATGGAGAGAGAGAGAGAAACATAAGGATTTAGTATGGCCAGGCGCAGTGGCTCACTCCTATAATTCCAGCACTTTGGGAGGCTGAGGCAGGCAGATCATGAGGTCAAGAGATTGAGACCACCCTGGCCAACACGGTGAAACCCCATCTCTAATAAAAATACAAAAATTTGCTGGGTGTGCTGGTGAGCACCTGTATTCCCAGCTACTCGGGAGGCTGAGGCTGGAGAATTGCCTGAACCTGGAGGCAGAGGTTGCAGTGAGCCGAGATGACAGCACTGCACTACAGCCTGGCAACAGAGCCAGACTCTGTCTCAAAAAAATAAAAAAGAGATTTATTAAATATAAATACATATTCACATGTATACATAGAGATAGATAATGGATATACATGGGTTTTAAGGAACTGGCTAACACAATGATGGGAACTTGCAGGTCCAGAATTTGCAGTGGACCAGCGGTCTAGAGACCAGGAATGAGCCAATGTTGCAGTTGAAGTCTGAAGCCTCTCTGCTGCAGAATTATTTGTTATACAGTGGAAGTCAATCTTTTATTCTCTTTAGACCTTCAACTGGTTTTCTAATACCCACCACGCATTATGGAGTGCAATCTGCTTTACACAAATTCAAACTTAAATGTTAATCTCATCCAAAGTACTCTCACAGAAACATTAGAATAATATTTGAATGTCTTACAAGACTTACCTATTAGAAAAATACATGTACAGACATGTTATTTTTACAAAACTCAGGTATTAAACATTTTTATTTCATCTCTGAGAGAATAAGAAAGATTTTATTCTCCTAATTTTGCTGAGAATTCTTTAATACACAGTTAAAGATCTTGAAGATGGTGGATTAGGAGCAGCTCAGGATTGCAGCTCCCAGTGAAAGTGCAGAGGGTGAGTGGACGCCGCATTTCCAGACGGATTTTTATTACCCCCAGACCAGGAGATTCCCAGGCGGAGCAGCCCCACGGGTCGCTAG
>CAUYQU010019378.1:0-25866 GCA_963574635.1 Cheracebus regulus | reverse complement strand
GTGATCGGCCATCTTGGATCTCTCCCCAAGTTTTTTTTTTTAAATCCAGTCCACTATTGATAATAATCTTGGTTGATACTGTGTCCTTGCTATTGTGAATAGTGCTGTGATAAACATGCAAGTGCATGTGACTTTTTCGGAGAATAATTTATATTCCTTTGAATATACACCCAGTAGTGGGATTGCTGGGTTGAATGGTAGCTGTGTTTTAAATATTTTTGAGAAATCTTCACACTGATTTCCACAGTGGCTGAACTAATTTACATCCCCACCAGAAGTACATCAGCATTTCCTTTTCTCTGCAACCTCAACATCATCTATTTTTTTTGACCTTTTAATAACAGCCATTCTGACTTGTGTGAGATGGTATTTCATTGTGGTTTTCGTTTGCATTTCTCTAATGATTAGTGATGGTGAGCATTTTTTCATATATTTGTTGGCTGCACATACTTCTTCCTTTGAGAAGCGTCTGTTCATGTACTTTGCCTATTCTTAATGGGGTTGATTTTCATTTGTTGAATTGTTTAACTTACTTATAGATGCCAGATATTAGACCTTTGTTGGATGCATAGTTTGTGAATATTTTCTCCCACTCCATAGGTTATCTGTTTATTCTGCTGATAATTTCTTTTGCTGTGGCAAAGTTCTTAGTTTAATTAGGTTCTACTTGTCCATTTTTGTTTTAGTTGCTATTGCTTCTGGGGACTTAGTTATAAATTATTTTTAAGACTAATATGTACCATATTTTTTTGATCTAATGCACCATTAATAGGCTTCTATCAATGTCTTGTTATTGTGAACAGTGCTGCAGTGAATATCTAAGTTCATGTGTCTTTTTTGTAGATTGATTCATTTTCCTTTGAATATCCCACTGTATTCTAGACTCAATTCTTACTAATGAGAAGCCAGTTAATATTATTGCTGTAAGCTTGTACCTGATGTGCACTTTTGTCTTGCTGCTTTCAAGATTTTCAAGATTCTGACTACTATGTGGCCAGGTGTTAATGTCCTTTTATTATACCTGGAGTTTATGGATCTTCTTGGATGTTTGGAATAATGTTTTTAATCAACTGTGGGAAGTTTAAACCAATATCTTTGAATATTTTTATTTTTGTGTTTTTTATTCATTTTATTTATGATTGACACATAAAAATTGTACATATTTATGAGGTATGCTGTGATTTTTCCATACATGTATATATTGTGTAAGATCAATTCAAAGTAAATTACAGTATCACTGACCTTAAAATGTATTTCATTGGGATGAGAACATTTAAAACCTTTCTACTAGCTATTCTGAATATGTAATACATTATTGTTAACTACAGTCATCTTCCTATGCAAAGAACATCTGAATTTATTTCTCCTTTCCAACTGTGCCTTTGTACCTGCTATCAATCTCTTTCACTGTCCTCCCTCCTGCTCCTCTTCCCAGCCTCTCGTCACACTATTCCACTCTCTATCTCTATGAGAACAATTTTTATATTCCACATATAAGTGAGACCATGCAGTACTTGTTTTCTGTGCCTAGATTTTTTCACTTACCATCATGTCTTCCAGGTTAATCCATGTTGCTTCAAATAACAGGATCTCACCCTATTTTATTGCTTAATAGTATTCCATTACACACACACACACACACACACACACGTACACACTACATTTTCTTTATTCATTTATCTGTTGACACTAAGTTTGATTTTACATCTTGGCAATTGTGAATAGTGCTGCAATAAACATAGGTGTGTATATATCTCTTTGCCATGCTGATTTCTTTGCTATTGGGTATATATGCTGTAGTGGGATTTCTGGGTTGTTAAGGCAGTTTTATTTTTAATATTTTGAAAATCCTTTATACTCTTTTACATAATATCTGTACTGCATTACATTCCCACCAGCAGGGTGTAAGAGTTTCCTTTTCTCCACATCCCCAACAACACTTCTTGTACTTTGATTTTGTGATAGTATCCATTCTACCTTGACTGACATAATACCTCTCTGCAGTTTTTGGTTACATTTTTCTATCAAAATACTGATGAAATTCTCCACAGAAACAAAAAAAAAATGTATGTAACCAAAAAATACCCTGAGTAGCCAAAACAACCTTGAATAAACAACAAAGCTGTAGGTATCACACAACCTGAATTCAAAATATGCTACAAAGCTATAGTAACTAAAACAGCATGGCAGTGACATAAATACAGACACATATAGCAATGGAACAGAATGGAGACTACAGAAATAAATCTACATATTTACAACCAACTAGTTTTTGACAAAGTGCTAAGTACACAGAATGGAGAAAGGAATGTGTTCTCAATAAATAGTGCTGAGAAAAATATTCACATAGAGAAGAATGAAATTATACCCATATCTCTCACCATATAGAAAAAAAAAATAACTCACCATGGATTAAAGAGTTACATAGGAGACTCAAACTACAGAACTACTAGAATAAAACATAGAGTAAAACTCTATGACATTAGTATTGGCAAATATTTTTTTGGGGATAAAACCAAACAAGCACGGTCAACAAAAGCAAATACAAACAAATGGAATTACAACAAACTACAAAGCTTCTGCACAGCAAAGGAAACAATCAACAGAGCAAAAAGACAACCTACAGAATGGGAGAATATATTTGCAAACTACACATCTGATAAGGGATTAATATCCAAAAAAACATAATGAATTCAAACAACTCAACAACAGCAGCCTGTGATTTGCAAAAACAGGGATTGTACTGGACATCACTAAGTAAAGTAAGCCAGGCACAGAAAGACAAACATCATATGTTCTCTCACTTATTTGTGGGATCTAAAAATCAAAAGAATTAAACTCATGGATGCAGAGAGTAGACGGATGGTTACCAGAAGTTGGGAAGGGTATTGAAGGGTTTGGAAGGAGGTGAGGATGGTTAATGGGTCCAAAAATACAGTTAGAAAGAATGAAGACATACTATTTGATTGTACAACAGGGTGACTATGGTCAATAATAACTTAACTGTACATATTAACTTAGGTAAAAGAGTAAGATTGGATTGTTTTTAACACAAAGGATCAATACTTGAGGGCTTAGATACCCCATTCTCTATGATGTGATTATTTCACACTGCAGGCCTGTTTTAAACATCTCTTGTGCCCCATAAATATATATACCTCCTATGTATCAACAAAAATTAAAAAAAAAATAAAAATGAGCAATATCACCTTGTTGTGCTATCAAATAGCAAGTCTTCATGGTACATTTAAAAATAACTAAAAGGGTATAATTGGATTGTTTTTTAACACAAAAGATAAATGCTTCAGGGGATGGATACCCTACTTTCCATGATACGATTATTATACATTGCATGCCTGTGTCAAAATTTCTCATGTACTCCAGAAATGTATATACCTGCTATGTACCCACAAAATGTACAAATTGAAAATAAATTTGGCAAAAAATATGAATCAACATTTCAAAAAGGAATACACATAAATGGCCAACAGGTATATGAAAAAATATTCAACATTTTTGAATGTTATTCTGTTACTTTTTCTCTATCTTCTCTTTCTGGTTTTCCCATGACAGTCATCAATATTAAACTGGTCAAAATAATCAAAACAATTGGCTTACAATAAACAGAGATGAGTGTGATAACAAGAGGGGAAACTAGTCAGATTCTTAATAGGAAGATCAGGAAAAGAGAAAAACAAGAAAACACAGCTGAAAGCACCATCATCACTGGTAATAAAGAAGACTGTATATAAACCCAAGGCTGCCACATCTTTGGAGTAAAATCTCAAGTTGAATATTGCAGAAAAAGTAAACTTCACTGAATTAATTCAGCCAAGTCACCAAACAAATGAAGAAGCAAATACAATGCACTCCAAAAGAGGGATAAATCAGCATGCAGAGTTGCTATATTATCTAAAATCTCCAGTTCTCAATAAGGATTTACAAATTCTCAAATTTGACTGCAATAAGTTGACTGAGGTCACAGATCTAGTGGGCAATGGAGTTATAATCTAATATACTGGAGAGCAAACCTCTTAAATAGGAACAGTTCCCATTTATTGTGGGTTTCTATGTGTGAGGCACTGTGCTAAACCCTTTATATGCATTATATTACTTCATCTTGCTCTCAATTTTCTGTGATAAAAATTATTATACTTAATTTTCAGATAAAACATGAGATTTTGAAAAATTTGCAACCTGCCCAAGTAAGTGTTGGACTAAGGATTTGATGAGATAAATAGCAAAACATACCCTGCTTATAGGCTGAGGCCTCAGAATGACAGTTTTATGTACACTCTGTTTTGCTACAACAGATGTTTTAACGATGCCAATTAGCTTATACACATTAGATAAACAAAGGAATACTAGCAGTTTAATGTTAAAGCCATTTGGAATTACTAGCCTTATTTCCTAGTAGGTCAATATTTTGATGTGATGGAAGCAAAATAGCTTTCACAAGATTTTCATAATTAAAGTGAGAGCTTTAGGTATATGTGAAGACCTTAAGAAAAACACACTTGAAAATCATGGAAAGGTGTCCTCCAGAATAAAAAATGGTTGATTTAGTGACTTCAAGAATCACTATGCTTTCAGCAATGTTAAACCATTTGAAGAAGGGCATTCAAAGAGATTTCCCTTTTTTTTTTTTTTTTTTACTTTTATAAAGTGAGGAAGACTACTACTCCCAGAGCATAGTGTGAATTTCAATGCAACTTGTTACTATCAGAACCAAATATACTCAAAGACCTATAGCTTGAAGAAAGAAGAGTGAGCCCCAGAGTGTAAGGCTGAAAAAGATGAAGGGCCTGTGACACTTGATATAAAACATAGTGGAGATGCAACTTCATTAATAGTTTACTAAGATGTATTTCAGAAATATTTTTAAAGTCTAAATTTCTCTCACAGGGTTAGCATTGTTTTTCTTAGAGTTTGTGGTATACTGTTCCTGAGGTTTTGAGTGTTTCCCCTCTTACTCTATTTTTCCAATAAATCCATATGCTTAGTGTGTATTTTTGCATTACAAATGTTTTTCAATAACTAAGATGATACTCTAGAAGAAATCTCATATATTAAATCTCATATATTAAAACTATAGGCGTTGTAATTAAACTGAATTGTTTAAGCATTCCTTCATTGTGCATATATACCACATTTTCTAAACTATGAAATCAGTATCTTTACATTTCACATGAGTGAGAAAAGGTCATATTTGCTTTTCCGTGCCTGGCTTTTTTCACTTAAAAATAATGTCTTCCAAGATAATTCACGCTGTGGCAAAAGACAGGATTTCCTTTTTATGGCTCAAACCCCCATGCTTATACTGGATTTACATGTCCATATAGATTAGTGTGACAATTTTTTAAAAAATTCACTGATGCATAATTGTTAAAAATATTTATGGGGTAGAAAGGCATTTCAATACATGTTCAAATTCTGTAATAATTAATTTTTTAGCATATCATTCAGCTCATACATTTATTTGTGATGAGAATATTCAAAATCCAATTAGCTATTAAGATATATACAATACTGTTAATCATAATTGTCACCCTAAATTGAACAGTAACTTTGTACCTATTGACCAATCTCTCCTTATCTTCCCTTGTCTCCTACCCTCCTCAGCCTCTGATAACTACTACTCTCTCATCTATGAAATCAATATCTTTACATTTCACATGAGTGAGAAAATGTGGTATTTGTCTTTTTACGCCTGGCTTATTTCACTTAAAAGTTATGTCTTCCAAGATCATTCACATTGTGGCAAAAGACAGGATTTCCTTCTCTTTATGGCACAATGGTGCTTTATTTTGAATATATACCACATTTTCCTTATTTCATTCATCCATTGATGGACACATAGGTTGTTTCCATTTCTTAGTTACTGTGAAGAGTGATGCAGTAAGTATGGGAGTGTAGATATCTCCTGGAAATACTGATTTTATTTTCTTTGGACATATACCCAAGAATGGAATAGCTAGATCATATTGAAGCTCTATTTTTAATTTTGGGGGGAACCTTCATATTGTTTTCCATGATAACTATAGTAATCTACATTCACAATAAGAGTATTTCCCTCTCTCCACACCCATATCAGCATTTGTTATTTTTCTTTTTTTTGATAATAGTCACTCTAATCAAGGTGTGGTGATGACTCATTGTAGTTCTGATTTGTATTTCCACAATGATTAGTGATGTTGAGCATTTTTTTCATATACCTCTTGGCCATTTATATGTCTTTTTTGAAAAAAAAATTAATGAGGACTTTTGTCCATTTTTTGCTTAATTTTTCCACTACTGAGTTGTGATTAGATAATTTTTCCACTACTGAGTTGTGTTCTTAAATATTCTGGATATTAACCCCTTGTCTGATGCACACTTTGCAAATATTTTGTCCCATTCTCTAGGCTGTTCCTTTGCTCTGCTGATTGTTTCCTTTGTTGTAGAGGAGCTTTTTAGATTGATATAATCCCATTTGTCTATATTTGCTTGTAATGTCTGTGCTTTTGAGACTTATTTTTAAAAAATCCTTTCAATATACCAATGTCATGGAGCTTTTACCCATGACATTTTATCCTTGTGGTTTTATAGTTTTGGTCATACATTTAAGTCTTTAATTTTGAATTATTTTGTCTATGTGTAAAGATAGAAGTCTAGCTTCATTCTCTGCATGTGACTATGCAGTTTACCTAGCACCATTTGTTGAAGAGATTGTTCTTTCACTAATGTGTCTTCTTGTCACCGATTGCAAAGTGTGTTGGCTATGTGTCAGTTGCATTTGTTGCATTGGTCTGTGTCTATTTTTATGTCAATGCCATGTTGTTTCAGTCACTATAGCTTTGTAGTCAATTTGAAGATAGGTAATGTGATGCCTCCAGGTTTGTTCTGCTCAGAATTGCGTTAGCTATTCTAGCTCATTTTTCGTTCCATACAATCTCCCATCTCCCATCTCATAATTAGTACTCCAGTAATCCCTGCAGAAGCTGAATATACAAAAAGTTGGCCCTCCATATATATGGATTACACATCCCACAAATATTGTATTATTTATCAGAGTTTGGTTTTAAAGATCAACATATAAGTGGACCTACACAGTCCCAACCCATGTTGTTCAAGGGTTACCTGTAGTTTGAAAATAGTTCTTTAAATGTTCCATAGGATTTAGTAGTGAAGATATCAGGTCTGGAGCACTTTTTTTTCTTCCTAGAAAAAAACTTTCATATTTACTGTTTCAATCTCATAACTCATTATTGGCCAGATCACACTTTCTGTTTCTTCATAATTTAGTTGTGGTGGATTGTGTTTGTCCAGGGATTCAACTATATCTTCTAAGTTTCCTAATTTGTTGGTGTACAGTAGTTCTTAATAGTCTTTTATGAACCTTTGTATTTCTGTGGTGTTAGTTGTAATGTCTCCCATTTCATCTCTGATTTTATTTGGTTCTTTTTTCTTTTTTTTCATTTTACTTTAGGCTCTGGGGTACATGTGCAGATCATGCAGGATTGTTGCATAGGTACACACATGGTGAGGTGGTTTGCTGCCTTCATCCCACCATCACCCACATCTGGGATTTCTCCCCACGTTATCCCTCCCCACCTTCTCCACCCCCCGCTGTCCCTCCCTTAGCCCCCACCATCTGCAGTGTGTGATGCTTCCCTCCCTGTGTCCACATGTTCTAATTGTTCAACACCCACCTATGAGTGATAAAATGTGGTGTTTTGTTTTCTGTTCTTGTGTCTGTTTGCTGGAATAATGGTTTTCAGATTCATCCATGTCCCTATGAAGGACACGAACTCATCATTTTTTATGGCTGCATACTATTCCATGGTGTGTATGTGCCACATTTTCTTTATCCAGTCTATCATTGATGGACATTTGGGTTGGTCTAGCTAAAGTTTGTCAATTTTATCTTTTCAAAAACTCTTTTTTTTACTTGATCTTTAGTATTGCTTTTTTAGTCTCTACTTCATTTAGTTATGCTTTGATTTCTATTAATTTTTCTTTCCAGTAATATTGGGTTTAGCTTGTTCTTGCTTTTATAGTTTCTGGAGGAGCAACATTGGGTGGATCATTTGTGATCTTTCATTTTTAAATTTTAGTATATAAGTCTGTAACTGTTTTCCATAAGAATGTTGTTTCCATTTCTGTTTGTCCAAAAATATTCTTTGAATTCTGTTTAATTTCCATGTATTTGTATTTTATTTTTTATAGGTTATTATTTTGTTAACTTTTAAGTTTTGGGTACATGTGCAAGTTTATTATATAGGCAAGTTGCACGCTGAGTGGATTTAGTGTACATATTATTTCATCACCCAGGTAATAAGCAAAGCACCCAAAGGATAGTTTTTCAATTCTTACCCCCTTCTGACCCTCCACCCTTAAGTAGGGCCCAGTATCTCTTGTGCTCTTGTGGCCATGCATGCTCAATATTTAGCTCCTACTCAGAAGTGATAACATACAGTATTTGAAGGATTCAGTTTTCCATTTCTGTGTTAGTTTGCTTAGCATAATGGCCTGTACCTACATTCATGACACTCCAAAGAACATAATGTCATTCTGCTTTATGGCTATGTAGTATTCCATGGTGTATATGTACCACATTTTCTTTATCCAGTCTACCCTTGATGGGCATTTAGGTTGAATCCATGCTTTGCTATCTATTGTGAATAGTGCATGTGTCTTTATGGTAGAATGACTTATATTCCTTTGGTTGCATACCCAATAATGGAATTGCTGGGTCAAATGGCATGTTAGTCTGTCTTCATGCTGCGGATAAAGGCATACCCGAGACTTAGTAATTTTCAAAAGAAGAAGTTTAATGGGCCTACAGTTCCATGTGGCTTGGGAGACCTCACAATCATGGCTGAAGGCAAGGAGGAGTGAGTCATATCTTACATGGATGGCAGCAGGCAGAGATAGAGACCTTGTGCAGGGAAACTCCTCCTTATAAACCATCAGATTTCATAAGACTTATTCACTATCACAAGAACAGCATAGGAAAGACCCAACTCCATGACTCAATTGCCTCCCACTGGATCTCTCCCACAATATGTGGGAATTCAAGATGAGATTTTGGTGGGGACACCATCAAACCATATCAAATGATAATTCTGTTCCTAGTTCTTTAGGAAATCACTGAACTGTTTTCCACAGTGGATGAACTAATTTACATTCCCACTAGCAGTTTATAAGCATTCTCATTTCTATACAATCTTGCCTGCTTCTGTAATTTTTTGACTTTTAAGTAGTAGCCATTATGACCTGTGTGAAATGGTATCTCATTGTGGCTTTGATTTGCATTTCTCTAATGATCAGTGATGCTCAGAATTTTGGCATATGTCTGTTGGCCATGTGCATGTCTTTTTGAAATGTGTTCATGTCCTTTGCCTTTTTTCATAGGGTTGTGTTTTGCTTGATAATTTGTTGAAGTTCCTTATAGAATCTGAGTATTAGACCTTTGTCTAATATGTGGGAAGCATAGTTTGCACATATTTTCTTCTATTGTGCAGGTTATCTGTTTACTCTCTTACTGTGAGGAAGCATGTTAACTAGGTCCCACTTGTCAATTTTTGTTTTTGATGCCATTGCTTATGGAGTCTTTGTCATGAAATCATTACTGGGTCTTATTTCCAGAATGGTATTTCCTAGGTTATCTTCCAGGATTTTTATAGTTTTCACTTTTACATTTAACTTTTGAATCATCTTGAGTTGATTTTTGTATATGATGTAAGGAAGGAGTCCAGTTTCAAACTTCTGCATATGGCTAGCCAGTTATGCTTGTACCATGTACTGAATAGGGAGTTCTTTCCTCATTGCTTGTTTTTGTCAACTTTGTCAAAGAGAAGATGGTTGTAGGTATATAGAAATATTTCTGGGCTGTCTTCTGTTCTACTGGTCTGTGTGTCTGTTTCTGTGGCAGTACCATGTTGCTTTGGTTACTGTAGCCCTGCAGTGTAGTTTGAAGTTGGGTAATGGGATCTCTCCAGCTTTGTGCTTTTTGCTTGGGATTGCTTGGGCTCTTCAGGCCCTTTCTTTTTTTATTCCATATGAAATTTAAAATAGCTTTTCCCAATTCTGTGAAAAATATCATTGGTGGTTTGCTAGGAATTGCATTGAATCTTTAAATTGCTTTGGGGAGTATGGACATTTAAACAATATTGATCCTTCCTATCCAAATTATGTTTGAAATATCTTTCCTTTTCTGTCTTCACTGATTTCTTTCCACAGTGTTTTAAAATTCTGTTATAGAGATTTTTCACCTCTCTGGTTAGCTGTATTCTTAGGTATTTCATTCATTTTGTGGTATTGTGGAATTCTTTTCTTGATTTGGCTATCAGCGTGGAGGTTATTTAGTGCATAAAAATGCTACTGATTTCTTTTACATTGATTTTATATCCTGAAACTTTGCCAAACAGGGCTAGGAGCGTTTGGGCAGAGACTAGGGGGGTTTTCTAGGTATAGAATCACATTGTCTGTGAAGAGAGTGAGTTTGTCTTTCTCTTTTTCTATCTGGATGCTTTTTATTTCTTTCTCTTGCCTGATTGTTGGGGCTAAGACTTCCAGTATTATGTTGAACAGAAATGGTGAGAGTGAGTATCTTCGTTTTTTTTTTTCAGTACATACGTGTGGTGGTGGGAGAAGGCATGCAAGTGCTGCCTGCAAGTGTTTCTATAATGTAATGGGGAATGCTTCCAATTTTTTTCTAATTAGTATAATACTGGCTGTGGGTTTCTTATAGATGGCTCTTATTATTTTTATGTATGTTCCTTTGAAGTTTATTAAGTTTTTAACATCAGTGGAGGTAGAATTTTACTGAAAGTGTTTAGTGCATCTATTGAGAGGATCATACAGTTTTTATTTTTAGTTCTGTTTATATGATAAATCATATTTATTGATTTGCATATGTTGAACTAACATTGCAACCCAGGGATAAAGCCTATTTGATTGTGATGGATTACTTTTTGATATGCTGCTGGATTTGATTTGCTAGTATTTTGTTGAAGACTTCTGAATCTATGTTAAACAAGGATACTGGCCTGAAGGGTGGTTTTATTTGTTGTGTCTCTGCCAGGTTTTATATATCAGGATGATGCTATCCTCAGAGAATGAGTTAGGAAGGAGTCCCTCCTCCTCAACGTTTTTGTAATCGTTTCAGTAGAAATTGTATCAACTCATATTTATACATCCAGTAGAGTTTGCCTATTTCTGTCTGGTCTTAAGCTTTTTCTGGTTGTAGGCTTTTTATTACTGATTCAATTTTAAAATTCAATATTGGTCTATTCAGTGATACAATTTCTTTCTGGCTCAATCTTGGGAGGCTGTATGTTCCCAGGAATTTTCCCATTTCATCTAGGTTTTCTAGCTTATGTGCACAGAGGTGTTCATAGTAGTCATGAAGGGTTTTTGTATTTCTGCAGTGTAGGTATTAACGTCCCTTTTGTCATTTCTGATTGGTTCATTTGGATTTTCTCCCTTTTCTTTGTCTAGCTAGCAATCTACTTATTTATTCTTTCGAAAAACAAACTCATGGACTTGATCTTTAGTATGTTTTTTCACAGCTCGATTTTCTTTAGTTTAGCTCTAATTTCGGATATTGTTTTCTGTTAGCTTTGGGGTTCCTTTGATGTTGTTTTTCTCATTCCTCTAGGTAGAGTGTTAGGTTATTATTTTGATACTTTTCTAACTTTTGAAGTAGGTATTAGTGCTATACTTCCTTCTTAACACTACTTTAGCTGTGTCCCAGAGATTCTGGTATATTGTGTCCTTGTTTTCATTAGTTCCAAAGAATTTCTTGATTTCTGCTCTAACTTCACTGTCTACTCAAAAGTTATTTAGGAGCAGGTTTCTTTAATTCCCATATGATTATATGGTTCTGAGCAATTTTCTTGTTATTGACTTTTATTTTGTTGCAATGCAGTCTGTGAAGGTGGCTTGCATCATTGCAGTTTTTTAAAATTTGTTGAGGATTTTCTAATGTTCAATTTTGTAGTTGATTTTAGAGTGTGTGCCAGGTGCAGGTGGGAAGAATGTATATTCTGTTGTTTTAAGGTGGAGAGTTTTGTAGATGTCTATTAGGCCCATTTGGTGAAGTGCTAAGTTCAGGTCCTGAATATTTTTTTAAGTTTTCTGCCTCAGCTAGCTGTCTAATACTGTCATTGTGCTGCTGAAGGCTTCGACTATTATAGTGTGGTTAACTAAGTCTCTTCATAGGTCTCTGAGAATGTGCTTTATCTAGATGCATCTGTGTTAGGTAGAATTTAGTATAGTTAGGTATTCTTGCTTAACTGAATTCTTTATTATTAAGGTCATGTTCTTCTTTGCCTTTTAAAATCATTGTTTAAAGTCCTATTGTATGAAATTATAATAGCAATCCCTGCTTTTTCCTGTTTTCTGTTTGGTTGGTACTTTTTTCTCCATTCCTCTACTTTGAATTTCTGGGTATTCCGACATGTGAGATGGGTCTCTTGAAGATACCATACAGTTGGTTCTTGCTTCTTTACCCAACTTTCTACTCTGTGCCTTTTAATTGGGGGCATTTAGCCCATTTACATTCAAGGGTAATATTGTTATGTGTGGATTTGATCTTTTCATTGTGTTGTCAGCTGATTATTAAGCAGACTTGTTTGTTTGGCTGCTTTATAGTATCAGTGACCTACGTCCTTAAGTGTGTTTTTGTAGTGGCCAGTAATAGTCTTCCTTTTCATATTTAGCACTTTCTTCAAGACCTCTTAAAAGGCAAGTCTGGTGGGAAAAAAATTCCCTTAGCATTTGCTTGTCTGAAAGAATCTTATTTCCCAATCAATTACAAAGCTCAGTTTAGCTGGATATGAAATTCTTGGTTGCAATGTCCTTTCTTTGAGAATGCTGAATGTCTTCCAGTTGCTAGGATTTCTGCTGAGATGTCTGCTGGTAGCCTGATGGGGTTCTTTCTGTGGGTTATCTGACCCTTCTCTCTAGCTGCCTTTAACATTTGTTTCTTTCATTGTAACCAAGGAGAATGTGATGACTGTACTTTCTTGGGATGGTTGTTTTGTATATTAATAGTATCTTGCAGGGATTCTCTGCATTTCCTGAATTTGAATGTTGACCTCTCTAGCAAGGTAGGGGAAGTTTTTATGGGCAATATCCTGAAATATGTTTTTCAAGTTGATTGTTTTCTCTGTTTCAGAGATGCCACTGTGATGTAGATTTGGTCTCTTTATATAATCCTATACTTCTTATAGGATTTGTTCAGTCTTCTTTAATCTTTTTTTTTTTAATCTTTAATCTTTTTTTCTGAGTTACTTTAGAGAACCAGTCTTTGAGCCCTGAGATTCTTCCCTCAATTTGGTTGATTCTGCTGTTAATATTCATAATTGTATTCTTAAATTTTTGAAGTTTTTCAACTCTTGCACATCAATTTGGTTCTTTCTTAAAATGGTCATTTGTCTTTCATCTCCTGTATTATTTTGTTCAATTATTCCTTAGAGTAACTGAATTGAGTTTCAACTGTCTCCTATATCTCAATGATCTTTCTTCATATTCTGATAGAATTCCATATTCTGAATTAGATTTCTACCATGTCAGCCTTTTCAGCCTGGTTAGAAATGTTTGCTGAGGAACTAGTGCAGTTGTATAGAGGTAAACAGACACTCTGCTGCTTGGAGTTGCCACAGTTCTTACGCTGTTTTTATCACATCTCTGTGGGATGATGTTCCTTCAATCTTTGAATCTGATGTCCTTTGGATGAGTCTTTTTTTTTTTCTTTTGCCTTTTCTGATGCCCTTTGGGACTTCACTTTGGTATAAGGTGTGTTCAGTTGACTGGCTGCCTTTCTGGAAGATTTCAGGGGGACAAGGCTCAGTTTAGCATTCCTGGGCTGCCTGCTCTAACTCTGCGGGGTTGATGTTGGGCTCCCAGCTTTGTTCTCTGGCCCCTTGAGATTAGGAGCATGCTATGCTGCAGGGGCTGAGATGTTCCCAGACTGTTAGCTGTAGCACTCCGATATTTGGTGTCAGCCAAAGTGCTTCACTGAGTCAGTGACAGTGAGTTTCATTCTCTTTTGCACGTACCAGCAGCAGCCACATGGCAGGGTACAAGTGTGGTGTCTAGGGCAGGGTACTGGTGGGAGTAAGTCTATGCCTTTCTTGTGCACTTGCATACCAGCAGTGGTAGGGGGAGGCAAGGGGCTGTTGGGAATGGGGCTGCTGGATTCCATGCATGTATTTCAGCAAAAGTAGTGCTGGTGCAGCCGGGCTGATACTGTCAGTCTACAGTGCACATCTGTAGTCATGGTGGCTATGCAGCAGGTGCAGGGTTGTCAGTGTCTATGTGCATATTTGTGCAGGCAATGACCATGCAGCCCAGGGGACAGGACGAGCTCAGGCTGGCAGTAGTGGTGAGGCAGTGTTCCAGTGCACAAATGTGGTGGTGGGAGAGGGCATCCAAGTTCTGCCTGTGAGTGTGCCTACAATGTAGTGGGGGGTGCCTATAGGGCAAAGTGGTACAGTGGCGGTTGGGGGAAAGGGTGGGGGTGGGCTAGCATGCACTTGCAGGGCCACCCTACTGGAGGTTCTGGCAGGTATATTTTGCTCTTGAGGAAGCTATGATGAGGGCCGCCAGGAAGCACCCTAGTTGAGTATCCAAGACTGCACTCTACGTGGGCACTGCCAGGCTGGGACCCTAGGGAATACCAGCAGATGGGGGTTCTCAGATCAGACTGCCCCTTTTCATGGGCAAGACTGCCCTGCTTTGTATACATCTAACAATCCCCTCAGGAGTAAAGTCTCCTGAAACAGCACAGTGACACATGGGGGATGGGAATCCCTGGTCATGCTCCACTGAAGGCATTTCTGCACCAAACTCTCTGGACCCTGCACAGTCTGGAATCTTGCCCCTACCACATCTCTAAGTAGCTCCCTGGAAGCTCAAGTGTCTGTGGGGGTCATGGGGTCTCCTGCTGCCAGGATCACAGTTGTTCATGATGACAGCGGGTCATTCCTTGATGGTTTATTTGCCCTTTCCCCAGGAGTCACTGGAGGCCAGGAATAAGTCCCAGTGCTTGGCAGTCCTTTGCAAGGTTTCCAGCTTCTTCGTATTCAGTCCAGCATCTGTGTCCTGTCTCTATCCACTTTCAATGCCTTCCCTCCAAAGCTTTGCTCAGAGTGTGTAAGTATCCCAAATGTCCCAGTCTCTTATGGACAGAAGTTTCTCTTGGCTGCATGTAGTCAGTCATCCTGAATCCCGCCTCCACATTTAAAGGTTGCTAAATTTATCCTATTATTGATTTCTAGTTTTATAGCATTCAAGTCAGAAAAAGATACTTGATTTAAATTTGATCTTCTTAAATTTGTTAAGACTCCTTTTGTGGCCTGTCATATAATCTATCCTGGAGAGTCTTCTATGTGCAGTTGTGGAGTATGCATGTTCTATAGCTGTTGAAAGGAATGTTCTGTAACTATCCCTTAGGTTAGGTGTATTTGGTGAAGAGTACAGTTTAAATTCAATGTTTCTTTGTTGATTTTTCTCTCTGATTTGTCCATTGTTGAAATTTGGCTGTTGAAGTACGCTTCTATAATGCAGACTATCTTTTCTTTTAGACCTATTAATATTTGCTTTGTACATTAAACTGCTCTAATGTTGAGTGTATATTTATTTAAAATTGTTCTATTCTTTTGCTGAATTGAACCGTTTATTACAATATAATGACTTTATCACTTTTAATCATTTGTGACTTAATCTATTTTATCTGATACAAATGTAGCGATTACTGCTTTCTTTTGGTTTCCATTTGCATGAAATAAATTTTTATATCCTTTCAATTTCAGTCTATGGGTGTCCTTACAGGTAAAGTAAGTCACAGGCAGCATACAGTTGGGTCTTTTTAAAAAATTTATTAAGCCACTTTATATCTTTTAACTGGGTAATTAATCCATTTGCATTAATGGTGATATTTGATAAGTAAGGACATTCTAGTGCCCCTTTGTGAATTGTTTTCTAGTTGTTTCATTGATCTTCCTTTTTTCCTCTCCTATGTTCTTCTCTGGTGGCTAAGTAATTTATCTCTAGAATATTTTGATTTCTTGCTTTTTGTTTAGTGTATCTAACATAGGTTTTTGCTTTGTGTTTTTACCTTCACACTAAAGACGTAAGTGATTTGTACACCACCATTATGTTATTAGAGTATCCAGAATTTGATTGTGTAATTTACTTTTACCAGTGACTTATATACTTTCAGATGTTTTTGGTGTACTTATTATTGTCCTTTTATTTCATCTTGAATTCCCTTCAGCATTTCGTGTAAGATAATTGTTGGTAATGAATTTCCTCAGCTTTCATTTTTCTATAGGTCTTTATCTCTCATTTCTGAAAAATAGTTTTGCCAGAAAACAGTATTCTTGGTTGACAGTTTTTTCTTTTTTCAGAATTTTGAATATATCATCTCACTCTATTCTTGCTTATATTGTTTCTGCTGAAATGTTTGCTGTTAGATATGTTGGAACTTTCTTAAAGGTTATTGGCTTCTATTCTTTTGCTGCTTTGGAAATCCTTTCTTTGTTTTTGATCTTTGACAGTTTGATTATAATCTATCATGGAATAGTCTCATTTGGATTGAAACTGATTATATAATTTTGACTTTCCAGTACATTGATATTTATATGTCTCTCCAGATTTGGAAAGTTTTCTGTTATTATTTATTTAAATAAGCTTTCCACCCCATCTTTTTTTTCTAGTTCCACTCAACATGAACCATGTTTCCTCTAAACACCAGTGATGCTCTTTTGCTACTATGCTACAAATCTTATAAACTTTCTTCCTAACTTTTAATTATTTTTTCTCCCTGAGTGTATATTTTCAATTAACCTGTCTTATAATTCACAGATTATTTTCTCCAATTAAATCCACTACTAATACTCTCTATAGCATTTTTAATTTTGCTATTTATATTTTCAGCTCTAGCATTTCTATTTTAAAAATTATTTCCATATCTTTTTACATATCTCTGATAATTTTTGAATTGTTTCTCAGTATTTTCTTGATGTTTCTAAAGCTTTTTTAGAATGCTTATTTTAAATTATTTGTCAGGCATTTCTTCCATCTCCATCTGTTTAGGGTCAGTCACTGGCACATTATTTGTCTGTGGTGATATTATGTTTCTCTGATCTTGATTCTGGCAGTTGTGCATCAATGCTTAAACATTGACATAGATACTTAATTTAATTGTCAAAGTCTGGCTTTGTTTGGAACTTCATTCAACAATAAGCTTGTACAGATTTTTGGGGGAAATTGGTGAGAACTGTAAGCCAATTACCACTTCAGCTGTGTCAGCTCTAACAGGAATTGTAATCCCAGGACCACCATAGTCAGAATCCTCTGGTCTTCAAGGGTAACAGTGTTGGA
Source organism: Cheracebus regulus (assembly GCA_963574635.1). NCBI lineage: Eukaryota > Metazoa > Chordata > Mammalia > Primates > Pitheciidae > Cheracebus > Cheracebus regulus. The sequence goes on along the minus strand of CAUYQU010019378.1, from coordinate 8,490 downwards.
ATGCACCTAAAGCGAATGACCACCTAGACCTGTGCAGCACTGGAACATGCCTAAGGCCTACTGCTGCTATGGCTTGCCTACCACTGACATTTATCCAGGGCTGGAGTCTGCTGTGGTTACCTCATGGTAATGTGGGCTGGATCTTGAATTATTCTTGCCAGGGCCACTGGTTTCATTATGGCACAGGGTTGGGTATAGAGGCTTCATCTCTGTGTACCAGCCTAGTATCAGGAGCCACAGGGTTCTGCTCAGTACTCAGCTTTATTGAGGTGGGCCCCTGGCCTGTATTGTAAGGCAAAGTGTTATGCTTACTTTTCTTTCCTTTCTTCAAGTGAAAGGTGTCTAGTTATGTGCTGTCCTTCCTGGGATTTGGAGAGAGGCAACATAGGTAACACCATGGCCACCAACACTGATGTAATGTTGGGTCACATCCAAAACCCACTGCCATTGAGAGCTGTGTGGCACTGGGTCATATCTAAGGCCTGCAGGTGCTATGACCTGCCTGTCACTGAGGTTTCATTGGGGCTTGAGGTCACTGTAGTTGTTCGTGCAGGCTAGAACAAAAGTCTGTATCACCAGGGTTACAGGTTCTTTTCTGATGCCATGGAGGGTCTAGAAGCTCCATTTGTGGGTATCGACCTAGTGTCAGAACCCAGTACTGTGTTTAACTGTGTTAGGCTCAGTACTTTGTTCCAAACCAAATATTTCTCCTTCCCATAAGCAGTTCTTGTCTCTCTCTTCATTCTACTGCTTTGAGTTGATGAAAGAGTGATTCAGGTAATGTAAAACTGTCCTTGTACCTTCTTCAGTGCTTCTTTTCTTATTATTATTATGCTACATCCAGGAACATTGTCATTGATAGATTCTTGAAAACTGCCACTTTAAGAGAAAAGACATACAACAGATTCTGGAATAATGTTTCATTCAACATTATTTTGCTTTAACATTGATGAAGAAAAAAATTGATTTCCTGAATTCTCGTGAAGGTTTTTTTGGTGCACAGATAGTTGTTCAAATTGATGTTTCTTTGGAGGAACAATCCCTGGAGAAGTCTACTTCACCATCTTGTCCAGCTTTTTGGTATGGCAATTATTAAAGACTGAATAGTAAGCATATAAAGATCCTTAAAAAATATAGATTAGCATAAATAAAAAATATGTAGTTTGAAGTTTTAGCTTCTATAGAAGAGCCATTATCAATTTCTATTAAATTATCACCCAGTCTGAAATGGAGTTTTGAGTTACTGTTGGTAAATGTCTTGCCTATTCCAATAAGTATTTGCATTTTGGAGTCAGGTTATAACAAAAAGTAACTTATGCAGTTTGTCTGCATGCCTGTCTCGCAATTTAGAAGTTTATTTCTCATTATTGCCAAGGTTGGCATTCAAAGCTGGCGATAAAGGACGAAACAGCAGATATCAGGCTCAGTAACAGATTAATTCCTGAAATTAGGCAGTTTTCTGGACAGAGAGAATATATTTCAGTTGTTGCTTTGTTTTTTCTATTTTACAAATTATACTAGGAGATTTGATGGATTTTCAAACAGATAAGGTTTGATGGTCATTAAAAGGGTAAACTTAGCTACCATTTCACATGCTGGCTGCTTACCTTTTAAAAAATCAGCTAAGTGGATATCATTTGGAAAAATACCTAATGTAGATGATGGGTTGATGAGTGCAGCAAACCATTATAGCACATGTATACCAATGTTACAAACCTGCATGTTCTGCACATGTATCCCAGAACTTAAAGTATAATTTTTTTAAAAAAGAAGTATAGGCTCATTTCAAGATATATGTCTCCTAATTGTGTTTTAGAGGAGATGTTTTTCAGAGCAGCTCTTTTAAAGAAGGTCAAAGTCCAAGTATAGAAAGTCTTAAATTCACTTAGATGATCCTCACTGCTTCTTAGAATGGAAAAATAAACATGACTGATTAAGGGAAGAAGGCTTGCTTCCCTTCATGGAATAAGTAGGTAGTTCAAAAAAATTCAGCTAAGTATGATATTTTTCCATTTAAAATCATTTATGAAACTGAATCTATGATATACACATCTGTGATCTGGTGAAGAAAATAAAAACAGGCCAGGGCGGTGGCTCATGTCTGTAATCCCAGCACTCTGGGAGGCCGAGTTGGGTGGATCACTTGTCAGGAGTTTCAGACCAGCCTGATCAAAATGGTAAAACCCCATCTCTACTTATAAAACAAAAATTAGCTGGGTGTTGTGGTGGTCAGCTATAATCCCAGTTGCGTGAGAGGCTTTGGCATGAGAATCACTTAAATGCGGGAGGCGGAGTTTGCAGTGAGTAGAGATCCCATCACTACTCCATCCTGGGTGACAGAGTGAGATCCCGTCTCAAAAAAAAAAAAAAAGATGAAAAGGAAGGAAGGGAGGGACGGAGGGAGAAAGAAAAGAAAGAATGAAAGAAAAGAAAGAAAAATGGAAAGAAGGAATGAAAGAAGGAAGGAAGGAAGGAAGGAAACCATATTCAAAGTTATTTAAGTTGATTTCAGGACAACCCATTAGTGAAGCTTGTATGTGTAAAATGAAGAAAGAACATCAAATTTTATAATACGTAGAGAAAATGTAACTGGTAACAGACTCACCCAGTCACTGAAAACAAAAATATAACTCAACATAATATATGAGGAAATTGTTTTCAGTAACAGGACAATAACAAGTGCAAGACTGTGATACTTCATAAAAGGAAAACACAAAGTGAGGAATGAGTGAGGAATGATAGCTCCCTGTATTTCTGTCTGGAGGCACATTTCTACCATAGGGCAGGATTATACACCCCAAGTAGTGCTGGATATTGCTGAGCAGAGAAGGCAGAGGTCCAAACTCCAAGCTGTTGAAAATACTGGAATATGTACAGCAGTGTAACACAGAAGAGAACTGTGCAAAGAGAGGGACCCAGAAATCTGCATGGAGATTTATTAATACCATTAACTCTATAGCCAAAAATACAGTTCTGCATGTGTGAAACTCTGGTAGCCTAGTAAGAATGACCTGTTGCCCTGCTGAGTGCTAAGCAATGACCTAAGAGGTCATTTCAGGCTAGGAGACACTGGAGTTCCAGCTGATGTAGAATGGAGAGACCTCACTAAACACACTAGGATGAACACCTACCTTGATAACCAAAGAAGTCCTTGCCTTAGCAGTATGCCCCATGCCCTAGAATAAGGGTCATGGACTCAGAAAAAGTTAAAGAACAAAATAATTGTCAAGTTAGTAAATAATAAAATTGTACATAATATATCTAAGAGGAATGACCAATAATTTAAATAATTGTCTGAATAAAACTCAATGCCCTTTAAAGAGAATGACTCTCCACAATGTATCACTCATAATGTCCATCATACAATTACAAGTTGTTTTCTAGGCTTAAAAAGAAGTCTAAAAATGTGTTTTGTAATCAACGTGAGAATACCAATATTTGAAAAGTGATTATCATGCCCTAACTTGAATCTGTGTTTTGTGCGGATGTTGCTACGGCATTTTTTTCTCAGTGGGAATCTTAAGCCTTTAAAGACAGCTAAAAATAGGTTGGTATGTTGACTTTACACTTCTGATTTTCTAATCTGGTACAAGTTTCCTAACAGGTTCAATTTAATTGTAATCACAGATCTCTGACCCAGCTGTGTATTCACTAATACCTACATAGCATCTAATATCATCTACTATCTCAATATACTAGTTCTTGTTTAATTAACTTATGCTTCTTCCTTATTAGTTTTTATTGCTAGTCTTAAAATTTGCTAGTTTTCTATTAATATTCTCTCCAATATGCTTCCTTTGGCCCAAATCTGTAGAGCCCATCAACATATAACAACTTTCTAATCTGTTTTCCAAGCCTTTATTTACTTTAAACTCTTTATGCCAAGGGATATTTACTATATCCAGCACTTTAGTGCATATAGACAGAATCCAGCAATCAGACAGCAAGCCTAAAATCTATTTAATAATACCATCACACTTGTTTTGATTCTGTTATTCCTATAAATATGTGAAAGAGTATTGGTTTTTTTCTGTAGTAAATATGTATAATTATTTCAGTTATATTATATACATTTATAGAGAAAACATTAGGTAAAATTCAAATTTCTTAGACTGAGGAGTATGTATTTCTGGTATCTAAAATAATTTGTTTTCAAATCTCAGATGCTCCCCAAATGCTATATGCTACCACAATAACACCTAGCTAATTATCATACTATATCTTGGACCAAGCATTTCCAAATCATTGCTCTTTGGATTTCTAAAACCTTCAAATCTCAAGTTAAATCTTATTTCCTCCTGGAAGCTTTCCCTTCTGACAAATACTTCTATCTGCTTATTTTCTCTCCATCCATACAATAATAAAGTTGATATTTTTTTCATAAACTGACAACTATGTTGACAATTATGTACATAAAATGCAAGCAAATTTAATATATGAAGACTTTCAACAATTGGACAAAATGTGAAAACATGGATATTTTCATATTTCCATGTGTCCCGTGAGTGATAAAGGAAGTTGTGTCCAGTGTCTCTAACCCTCCAAACACACACACACACACACACACACACACACACACACACACACACACACACACACACAAGAATGTCACTAAATGAAGTCATGGCAAAAACAAAATCTACGCTTAAGAACATTTTAATTGATTTCATGAATGTTCAAAATTACTTCTAAATAAAAGAATGAAGACTAAGCCTTTAAAAAATATTTTGTTCACTATCTTTATAGTGAACTATCTCTTATATAGTAATTACCTACTTTTAACATTGTAACATTATTTTTATTCCTCTTCCCCTTTTGTTACCTCTACTTATTTTCCAGTTCTTTTCACCTTTTTATAACCAAGGCAAACTTAAAAGTTCAAAACTATAATAATGAGAAGGGGAATGCAAATCATAATTTATTTCAATAATTATCAAAGTAGAACAGCTTTTAACCCCAATGACTTGCTCTTTTTCTGCAGAGAAGCTAAAGGCTAGCTTTATAGTAATAAGATTGATAGAACTTATACAGACTGATAAAATTGAAAGCTTTGCACTCACTCTTTGTTCAACTATTTCTCCTCGGCTGACAATAGTTTTTTCTCTAATCCCTGGTCTGCTGCATCTTGGTAGTCTATCTAGGTTTCAAATGCTTTTCACTGAGAGTCAATTTTATTCAATGTTCGGGATTCTCTTATCTGCTGCTTAAAAGGTAACTTATTTAGTTGCATTTTTCCTAGAAGAAGCATATCAATAAAGGGAAGAATATTGTTTTTTCAGTTTCCCACTGGGAAGATAAAACTCAGTAATCTTTTTGCATAGCAGAGATAAAAACAGACAAATGTAGTCAAGCCCAAACAATACACAAGAGAATTCAATTTGATGTCCCATGAGGGCCATGGAAAGTAAATGCATGCATTCTCTCTGCTCAACAATTTAGATCCAATCAAGAGGAATCCCTCATTTACATGAAAATCCATGGCAGGTAAAACAGGATATTTACTTTTACTTTTCAGATGCTTCTGATACAGCAATAACAGAAATATTAGTCATAATATATTTCAAAATATGATTCATTTAACAAATCCTTACTGTAACACACTGAGGCCTTGCAAAGGAGAAATCTTGCAGGTCTTGAAGAACAAAATTGAATTATGCCTTTCATGCTGAACTCCTATGTTCTTTAAAGTGCACAGCCCATCATTAGCATTCAATATTAAATAACCATGAGGACCAGTTCACGTCTTACAATACTCCTTTCTCCATCAACCTTCAGCCATCCACATGTTAAACTCTAGCAAGATCATCAATTTAGCTGGAGAAAAACTGAACTTTTTCATGTTTCTTTTATTCTATTAGGGTAAAATCTGAAAAAATATTCATCTCTTCCACAAGCTTTCTTCAGGGCTTCCTTTCAATAAATTACCATAAAAGCCAAACCTGGATCAATCAATACACTTTACCCAACATATCAGATGTGTTGAAACAGAGACAAGTAAAAAAGCATCACAAGTCATCAATAATAAATTAGTTTGTCTGCAGTAGGGTTATCAGGCCAATATGAGGAAGGACTTACTCCTGAGCTATTTATCCTCTTTATCACAAGAAGATTTCAGGGATGAAAGATAAAATTTAAGAAAAAAAAACGTGTTTTTATCTACCCATCCAAATTATTTTCATCTTACTTTCAAGTCAATTAATTGAAAATAATACTTTCAGTTCGTCCTTCTACTCAACTGTTTTAGGTACTTCTGCCAAAAGCAACAAGACCACAGTGTGCTACACAGTCTCCTATATGAAATTCATCAGAGATTCTGTGAACCCACAGAAGTGACATTGAAATTAGAGGAGATTTGAGATTTCAAAAGAAATCAATGTAGTAAAAAAGCAGTGGGTGGCAAATTGATTTCAAAATAGTAAAACAAGCTGTAGGAATCCGTGAATTAGAAATAGATATTTAAATTATATTATTTTGAAGTAATTATAATAGTCTGTAGACTATTAGTAAATCCATTTTGCATTATAACCACTAATAAAGTCATAATTTCTTAATTAAATACAATAAAGTATAAATCATAAACATGGACAAAGGGAGGGGAACATCACACACCATGGCCTGTCAGGGGGTGGGGGCTAGGGAAGCAGGGCATGGGGGAGTAGGAGAGGGATAGCATTAGGAGAAATACTTAATGTAGATGACGGGGTGATGGATGTAGCAAACCACCATGGCACATGTATACCTATGTAACAAACCTGCACGTTCTGCACGTGTATCCCAGAACTTAAAGTATAATAAAAAATAAATAAATAACACAAGTTTAAAAACTGAAAGCCAGTGTACCCCCGCCCCCCCCCACACACACACACAAAAGAAATAATAGTTTTCTCATTGCCAGGAACAATCAATCCATGCTTAAAGAAGTAAAGAAGTACCTTTATATTGTGTTCGTTGCCATTTTAAAAGTGTGGATAGAATGAAGAGTAAGTACACTATGAATATCACATGAGCAATTGAAGAGGCAAGCACTAAAAGATGGAAAGAAAAATCTCAGACACTAGGGTGATAGTTATAAGTTGCTACTGAAGGTAGAAAGGGGATCATGAGGACAATATTATGTGTGGGAGTGGGTTATAATGTATATAAGAAAGAATTCCATCACAGAGAGTATTGCCTTCTACAATGCCGTGCTCTGCCTTCTAATCTCCCAAATTCTATCACTTTGAAGTTGTTCCATCAGAAGCAAGACATCTGCAAAGCTTACTATGGATGAGTGTCCCTTTCTCTGTATCACACTGACTAGCAACTCTTCCCTCTTCTAATCTATCTCCCTCTATACTGTAGCCAGGATGATATTTTCCAATTTAAGCATCTAATCAACTCAAGTTCCTTTTGCTTAAAATGATTTAACACTTTTGAATCCCTCAAGGAACCCACACAGCCATATCTGTTCTCCCCTATCCCTCCAGTCTCATCTCACATCTACCCCTCTTCTCTTGCCATAATGCTATCAGTTTCTATTTACTCCAACCATCAGCTATCATTTGAAATGCTCCTTCTATGTTATCTTTCTCCCTCCCTACTATATACACAAAAATACTTTATCTTTCAGATAATTCCTTGGGGCAGGGGGATCTACGCTGACTTCAGTTTATGTCTATATATTTTTGTTATGGGCTCTCAAAAAATCATGTTTCTTTTGAAGTTCTTATCTTTAATGTTATTTGTGTATTCAGGAGTGGAATCGTCTAATTGATGCCCATTTTATATACTAGTAAATTTTCCTCACTGTGACATTACTAGCATTTGGACTGAACGGTATTTTATTGTGGAGGCTGTCTTGTGCATTGTGGTACATTTAGTAGCATTTTAAACTTCTATCCACTAGATTCTAGTACCACACTTTCCTCCCCACCACAACTAGAGTGTGACAACAGTAAATGTCTCCAGATGCATTCACATATATTGCACCAGGGTATAGTTATGAAACCATTAACTCTATGAATGTAGTGACCTAATTTTGGCTCATTATTTTATTCCTATGCCTAAGACAGTGGCGAGTTTTAGTGGGTGCTTAATAAATACATATTTTTAAATGGTAAATATTGAGTCATGAAGTTTTTTTTTTATATATTTTACTGTGTTTTAGGTTTTGTGGTACATATGAAGAACAGGCAGGATTGTTGCATAGGTACATACATGGCAATGTGGTTTGCTGCCTTCCTCCCCATCACCTATGTCTGGCATTTCTCCCCATGTTATCCTTCCCCAACTGTCCCCTGCCCCCGCTGTCCTTCCCCTAGTTCTCTGCCACAGATCTCAATGTGTAATGCTCCCCTCTCTGTGTCCATTTGTTCTCATTGTTCAACACCCGCCTATGAGTGAGAACATGCGGTGTTTGATTTTCTGTTCTTGTGTCAGTTTGCTGAGAGTGATGGGTTCAGGTTCATCCATGTCCGTACAAAGGACACGAACTGATCCTTTTTCATGGCT
>CAUYQU010019377.1:0-65894 GCA_963574635.1 Cheracebus regulus | reverse complement strand
TTAATGCGTATTATTTAAAATATTGTATAAAATTATATTTAGGCTATGTGTATAAAATGTATATGAAACATAATTTCATGTTTACACTTGGGTCCCATCCCCAAAATATTACATAATGTATATGCAGACATTCCAAAATCTGAAAAAATCCTGACTCCAAAACACTTCTGATCCGAAGCTGTTTGGGATGCTCAACCTATACTATCATTTGATTTCAGACTGCTTTTCTTTCTGAGACAAACTTAGTAGCCTATCTGGGTTCCCTGTCCCCAAAGTGACCTTTTTTTAAAAAAAAAAAAAGACAGGGTCTCTCATTGTCACCCAGGCTGAAGTGCAGCACAATCACAGCCCACTGCAGCTTCAACCTCCTGGGCTCAAGCTGTTCTCCCATTTCAGTCTCTTGAGTAGTTGGGACTATAGGCATGCGCCGCCCTACCCAGCTAATTTTTTGTAGAGACAGGGATTTGCCATGTTGCCCAGGCTAGTCTCGAACTCCTTGGTTCAAACTATCCACCCACCTTGGCCTCCCAAAGTGCTGGGACTACAGGCGCTAGCCACTGTGCACAGCCCAAAGTGATCTTTTTAAAATCAGATCTTTTAATGTCTCTCTAGTACTTGAAACTTAGTGGCTTCCCCATCATTTTCAGGATGAAGTACAAACCCATTATTATAGTGTAATAGTAAACTGTCATGGTCTTGTCATTACTTCCTTAGCCAGCATTATCTCACTGTACTTTCCTTCACCCTGTACTACAGCCAGCTTGAATTTATTGCACTTTCTAGAATGGACCACATTCTTTCATGCCTACAGTTTTTGCACATGCTATTTCCTCTCTCTAGAATGTCTCTTGTCTCCCCCTTTCACTCCTAAATTCCTCTGACAGACTGTTGTGCATCTGTTAAGTCTTTTAAGATAGCTCACATGTTACTTCCAGGAAACTCCCTTGACCTGACCTTCTCCTCTGGCAGCTTTCTACCCTTTACCCCTCTTGGCTGTTTGGTGCCTTGTCTTCTGCTGACCTCTGTAATAGCACCTGCTATATTGCATTATTATTGATGATTTGCTTGTTTCTCTCTTCCACTGAACTGGGAATTTCATGAAAGGCAATAAATAAAGTATAGCCCTTAGGAACTCAGGTCAGGTTATAGAGTCAGATCTGCTCTATTATTATTATGTGACTTTGGGCAAGTTAATTAATTTTTCCTTGCCTCATTTTCCACATCTGTAAAATGGGGATAGGAACTGTATTTATCTTTATTAAAGTATGTGTGTCAGGGATCTCTAAGATCATCCCCAGATTTGATTATTCACTAGGAGGACTCACAAGACTCAGCATGTAGTTTTACTCACTTCTACCATTTATTACAGTGAAAGGATCTAAAACAGAATCCACAAAGGGAAAAGGTGCATGGGGCAAAGCTTGGAGAAAACAGGTACAAGCTTCCAAGATTCTTCTCCCATTGGAGTTCTATAGGACATGCTCCATTCTCCCAGCAATGAGTTGTCACAACACATGTAAAATGTCTACCAGGGAAGCTCATTAGAGACTCAGTCTCCAGGGTTTTTATTGGGGGCTGGTCATGTGAACACCCTCTGACTACTATGTATCAAAATTCCAGATTCTGGGCCGGGTGTGGTGGCTCACACCTGTAATCCCAGCACTTTGAGAGGCCAAGGCAGGTGGATCACAAGATCAGGAGTTCGAGACCAGTCTGGCCAACATGGTGAAACCCTGTCTCTACTAAAAGAAAATAGGAAAATTAGCGGGGCATGGTGGCGTGCTCCTGTAATCCCAACTACTCAGGAGGCTGAGGGAAGATAATAACTTGAACCCGGAAGGCGGAGGTTGCAGTGAGCCAAGCTTGTGCCACTGCACTCCAGCCTGGGTGACAGAGCAAGACTCTGTCTCAATAAAAAATAAATAAATAAATAAAACAGGCCTTTCTGAGGATAACAGTCTGAGGCCTATAATGTCAGTTCTTCTGCGTAGGATGTAAAGCACTTAGCATGGTGTCTGGCTGTAAGCATTTCATAATTAGCTTCTGCTGCTGCTGCTATTTTGGATAGGAGCTCTTTGTTTCACCACTATTCCTAGTGCTTAGCACAGTACTGAGACATAGGATGTCTCACTAACAGTAATAACAGCTTTGTTTTTTTTTTTTTGAGACGGCGTCTCTGTCACCCAGGTTGGAGTGCAGTAGCGCAATCTCAGCTGACTGCAACCTCTGCCTCCCTGGTTCAAGCTATTCTCCTGCCTCAGCCTCCCAAGTAGCTGGGATTACAGGTGCTTGCCACCACGCCCAGCTAATTTTTGTATCTTTAGTAGAGTCGGGGTTTCACTGTGTTGGCCAGGCTGGTGTTGAACTCCTGACCTTGTGATCTGCCCACTTTTGCCTCCCAAAGTGCTGGGATTACAAGCGTGAGCCACTGCGCCTGGCCTTCATAACAGTTTCTTATGCTCTTAGTGCAGTCGTCTGAATGTTTGTGTCCCCCAAAATTCATATATCGAAAACTAATCACCAGAGTGATGATATGAGGAGGTGAAGCCTCTCAAAGTGATTAGCTCATGAGGGAGGAACCCTCATGAATGGGATTAGTGCTGTTACAAAAGAGGCCCAGAAAGCTGCCTTGCCCTTTCTACCATGTGAGGGCACAGCTGGAAGGTGTCATGTGTGAACCAGAAAGTGGATCCTCACTAGACACCGAATCTGCTGGCACCTTGATTTTGGACTTCCTAGACTTCAGAACTGTGAGAAATACATTTCTGTTGTTTATAAGTCACCCACTTTATGATATTTCATTATAGCAGCTCAAACAGACTTAAGACAACTAGTAATAGATGACATATATTAATGCTAATATGTGCCAAGCTGTGTTTTAGGGATTTGACAAGTATTGATTTACTTAATTCTCATCACATTTCTATGAGGCAAATGATACATGTTATCACAGATTGCAAATGAGGAAACCCAGTGCACAGAGAAGTTGAGTATTGAGCCTAAATTCTTACAGCTTATCTGTGGTAAAGCTGGAACCTGAACCAGGGTCTGACACCAGAGACTCTCCTTTTTTTTTTTTGAGATAGAGTTTCACTCTTGTTGCCCAGGCTGGAGAGCAGTGGCACAATCTTGGCTCACTGCAACCTCTGCCTTCCAGGTTCAAGCGATTCTCCTGCCTCAGCCTCCCAAGCAGCTGGGATTACAGGCACCTGCCACCATGCCCAGCTAATTTTTGTATTTTTAGTAGAGTCAGGGTTTTGTCTGTTGGCCAGGCTGGTCTCGAACTCCTGACCTCAGGTAATCCACTCGCCTCAGCCTCCCAAAGTGCTGAGATTACAGGTGTGAGCCACCACACCCAGCTGAGACTCTCCTCTTAACTATCCACTGTCCTGCCTCTCAGTACATGTTGGATGGGCAAGTGGCTGGACACGTAGATGAATATTTGAAGTGTATTATTGAATCATCTTTAAAAACATTTTAGGGATACAATGGGAAACATGATTAAGGACTGGATGTTAGTATTATTTTAAATTTTGTTAGGAATGATAATCAGATGTTGTCTATGAAGAGAAATATCCTTATTTTTTAGAAATGGTTATCAGAATATTTAGGATGAAATTTCATGATGTCTGTTATTTAAATTACTTCAGAAAAATAAAAATTGATAAGCAAATAAGGGGAAACATCAGCAATTGTGAGAGTAGTTGGAGAACGTTCATTAGACCAATCTCTCTCCTTTTCTATATTTTAAGAAATGTTATCATGAAAAGTAAACGAGATTTTAAAAACGGAGTTATTAGCAATAGCAAGCAATGCCCATAGTAATAGTAATATTCATTTATTTTAAAATAATCTGGTTTGTTGGGGAAAATGTATGCCTTATTACTATATTGGTTTGTTGGATGCATATTGTCTGCTAAAGTCTATGATGCAAGTTAGAGTTTTAGATTGATATCCCTTTGTTTTATAGATGAAGATACTGAAACTTTATCAATATCAGTGAAAGAGTCAGAGTCATAGTCATAGACCAGCGTTTGATCCCTAAAGAACCCTCCCTACTTTATCCCAGGACTTTACTTTTGGAAAGATAAAGTGATTTTTTAATCATTGCATATATATTTTTTGTATTATATACTTGTAATATAAATTATATAATTTATATATGTAATTTATATATAATTTATATATAATATATATAATTTTGTAATTAAATATGTAACATAATTTTTAGTGTTAAATATAAATTATTTATTTCAGTAGCATATGTGCGCATACAGTTCATCTGTTAAACATCTCTCTCCTTCACATTATAAGAGGAAGATAATGTTGCTTCCACTTTCCAGGTGGAGAAACTACGCCCAGTTCGGTTAAGAAGCTTTTCAGTGATTACAATTAATTAAAGTGTAACCAAACCTAAAATAAGGCTTGTCACTTTCTGGCTCAGTACTTGATCTCACACGTATATGAATGTAACCTTCCTTGTGTCTACCTCAACAGGCTTCTGATGGAAGCAGCTCCAGAGAAGATCTTTCATCCCAACTTTTGAGAAGGAATGAACAGATTCGGAAGTTAGAGGCCAGACTTTCTGGTATGTCTAAGAACTCATAAAAAGCAAACAACAGGAAACTTGCCTTGCTTGACTCTCTTCCTATAAAATAGTCATATAGGATAACTTTGTAGTTATTTTCACATATCACTTTGATCTTCTTAGAAAGGAGCAAGTACACCCCCTTCTTTTTTTAGTGTATTAAATAATATAAATTCAAAACTGAATTTGAAAGTTTATTAAAAAAATATTTTTCTGCTCCTGAGGTTTCTAGCCATGGAAATAAAAGATACTAATAGTATATGAACAATAGATTTGACCATCTTCCACCATTATCATACCCTGCTTTCAGGTGGAAAGGGATGGGGTTAGTATTTAAAGGGAATGGCTGACAGATGTTGAATTCATCAGCACTGGAGAGAGATTCACACTGTGGTGCCATTTGCTGCAGCTCACATCACCTATGTAAGTGTTGTTGTAGGTCTTTGGGTCACTTTTCAATGGTATTTCTGACTTCAGCACCTGTATAGAAGGTGTAACTCTCATATTGTCTTTTGTGTGTAGTTTACAATTTACACAGCTCCCATTATATCCTTTGCCTGAGGAGGACATGTTCGTGATAGAGTTGTGAGTTATTACTTTGGTTTCTGCCAGTGGATACATTTGGAAAGCTTCATCCTGTAAAGTGGTTCATGGCTTCTGTGTCTCTTTTTGTCCATTGGCCTTTTAGTTCCCATTTTATTGAAGTAAAACAGCAGACCTAAATTCACCAAGTAGTATGTGAAATATTTATATTTGTATAGCTATCAGACCCAGATTCACCAAGTTGTATGTGAAGTATTTGTATTTGTGTAACTATCAAAGGTTCATAGCATAGCTCACAACTACCAGTTAATTATTTTGTCCCCACTGGAGCCTTATGAGGCTTAGCAAGGTTAAGGCCTCACAAGTAGTAAATGATAGAGCTGGGATCCAAACCCAGATTTGTTTGATGCTAGAGTCTTAATTGCATCTGCTTTAAATTTAATTGTTGCAATCCTGTTACTCCTACTCGTAAATAATATTAGTAACAGAGGTAAAGTAATCTTACATTTGTTTAATGTTAGAGAGAAAGTTATAAAATAATATACATGCCTTCCTCATATGCTAGAAGAATAGTTGGGTTTGACTTACGTTAGAGAAGGGTCAGGGAAGAGAGCTGACGTTTGTTGGTCCCACTATGTCCTGTATATTGTCTTACAGTATTAGTATGAGGAATAATAATAGCAGTCACAATAGCAACAATAACAGCTACATTTCATAGAGCACTGTGTGCAAAGCACTTAAGGGATGTAAAATGTTTTATTATGTAATGCATCTTTTGTGGCGGGTACAATTAATATCATCATTTAATATATGAAGAAACTAACACTACAGTATCAATAATTTGCTTAAGGTCCCTAGCTAGGGACTGACAGAGTTGGGATTTGAGCTACTGTCTATGTTTTTACTAAACCGTAACAATTTTGTTTGGCCACCTAGATAATTAATTCTGGCCTTTACATTTAATATGGCATAGGTAACCCAGTTCCTGTGTAGAAAGGGAGCTCACTTTTTTTTAGAAAATTAAGTGCTGTCACTGTAAAGACAACGCTGCACCTAAGGTGTTTGTTATTGCCCTGACTACTGTTCCTGAGTTGTGTGGACTACAAGCAGCTGGTTTAGTGAGTGCACTTTGGTCTGTCCTACTGCTGAGGCTGGAAGAGGAAGTGAAAACTGAGATTTGAAATTAAGTCAAGAGATAAATCTGTGTATTTCATAGCAGGACAGTTCTGATCAACAGGCTAAGCCTAATTCTTGTTCTCTATCAAGGCTGAACAAACCTGCCTTTTTGTACTCGCCATTTATATACCATGAATAGTTTGTACTATACTTGTTTGCCTGTGTTCATTGTTAATGGGAGGCTGTCTGCCTAGCTTTCCTTATCAGGAATGGTTTTCAGGTTAAGAAAATCATCATCATTTCCACTCATTTTTTTGTTTAATTAACTTCCTTTCCTGATGTTTGTCCATTTCTGGTATGTGTGTCACCCTCCTCACCCAAGGCTATGCTGAACAGGTCCGAAACTTGCAGAAGATAAAAGAGAAGCTTGAAATTGCATTAGAAAAACACCAGGATTGTACGTATTTTTTTCCTGCTTTTTTCAATATTTTCAGAGTTTAGTTTTTTGAAATGAAACAATAGTGTACTGTTAAGTTTGTCCTTCATGAGAGCATAGATCTTTATTTTATAACTAGTATACCTCTTAATCAGGTTGATAGAACATTTGTCTGATAATTATAAGTATACAACTTTTATTAATGTTGCCTTATGGGCGTGATTCTTAAGAGCAGGTAGTTTTGTGTATCAGCTTGTCTCTATCCAGTTGACCCCCTTTATTTAGGCTACCCTCAGATTTTAATAAAATCTAGTACCTATCCCTTAGGTCTGGATTAGGAGATGGGTTCTCACCGTAGCTTCATTACTGCTGTGTTGAGTAACTGGGAGAAATCCCTGTCATCACTCCCTCAGCAATAAAGCATACATTTTTTTTAGTCTACCCTAAACCACATGTTTTTTGGGTACCACCCAAGAAAGGTGTTAATAGAAGTAGAAAGTTATTTTTTGTTGATATATACTAAAAAAACTTTTAAGGAAAATAAAGTAAAAAAAAGGTTTTTTGTTTGTTTTGCTTTGTTTTGATTTTTGTTTTTGTTTTTAATTCTGATAAAGTGGTAGTAGCCATCACTTAGCATGAGCTTTGATGTTTTCTGGCAACCTACCTAACTCAGTGTTCTGTCATTGTACCATTTAAAAAGTTACTTTTTGGCATCTTTCTAAATATATGTGCTTGTCTATTATAAAAAACAAAAACAACAATGAAACAAATAAACAAACAAAAACTGTGGTCTATTACTAAGGCCAAAAGATTCTTCTGGAAAGTTGAAGTGGATCAAGCTTTTCCTAGTATCATAATCCACTTATGTCACTTTGGCCTTTTTCATTAGGTGACAATTGTAAAGTAATCACATGGGCTATTTGTCATGCTGTTTCTGAAGTATTTCCATATCTCAAATAGAGCCTCTTTGTTAACAGCTTCCATGCGGAAATTTCAGGAGCAGAATGAGACATTCCAAGCCAACAGAGCCAAAATGGCAGAAGGACTGGCTTTGGCATTAGCCAGAAAGGACCAGGTATTTTATATGTGGCACTGCCCAAAACTGGTGGAAAGATTTCACTTAGTGACATGATTTCAAAAATCATGACATAACCTATGAAAAATATTTACAGCCTAGGAGAAGAGGAATGTTCCAAGTTCTTTAAGGTTTTCTTTGGCCTTTTCTTGTAAAGTGAAAAACTTTAGAGTTTTAATCATGAAATGTGTCCAGAACATGAGAGTATCCTTCCTTGCATCTGTGTAGTTTCATAAAATTGAGAATGGAAATAGTGTATCTGTAATCTGATAGCAGGTCCCAAAATAAGAGAAAAGGTCTCTGCCCTCTATAAACCTCTCTGAAAGTCTAACCCACAAACATTTGCCTTTTATCCTGGAGAAGATGTTATTAATCCAGTCATAATCCATAGTATACAGAGTTCTTCCAACCTCTGTTCTCACGTTTCTTCAATCCAAACCAGCTGGACAGAGGGGAACTCCTATAATCTCAACAGATTCATCCACTGGAAGATGCTGAATGAATAACCACAAGGAAGAAAATAATTCTGTTACTAGCTATTACAGTAATTATGAAATATATTTTGTTCAGAATAATCGATGGCATTTTAAATTTAAGATAAGCATCAATATATTGCAACGATAATTTTGATGTATTAAGACAGTTTATTATGTTTCACTTAAGAAATTGTACAATTTATTTCATCTGGAGGAGGTGGGTGGGTTGGTTGGTTGGTTGGTTTTAAAGTGTCTGTTCATCATCTAGGACATGTAGTAGCCAGAAAAAAATACCATTTACCGATATTTAGTGGATAACTATGGTATGAATGTATATAAATGAAGAAATAATCTAAAATTGATGGATTCTGATTATAGGCAATCAGGATATTGCCTTTTGTGCAAATGGGTTTTTTTCCCCCCATTATTTTATGGTTTGTGAATAGGGGGCATAATTCCTTTTCTTTTGACTTATACAGATGGCATAAAGCATATTTTGTAAAATCAAAATCAAATGGTAAAATGAAAAGGAAAATTATTATCAGGGACGGCAAAAGATTCCCCCTACTCCCCCAGTTTCAGGAATTAGTTTCTAAACATCATTTGCAGAATTACTCAACTCAGCTGGTCCCAGCTACCCACTCCCAAGAATAATAGTACTCATGGCAACACTCCCAGGAGCAAGCTGAAAAGCTGCATAAGAACGGCAGATAGGGCTTTGCTTGGGTGCCCTACTTAGTAAAAATCTGCAGGTTTATATTAGTGAATTCATTATATTCTAGAATCTTATATAAAGTTCAGTTTCTTTTACTTTTATGACTCTTGCCTTTCTTAATATTAAGCCAAGTTTATGGATTTTTTTTTAATTGGCTTTTTTGTTTTATTTGTTTGGTTAGTTGCTTTCTGGGGAGAGTTGGGTTGTTTTGTTTTCTGAACATCCTGGTATTACAGATACTCTTCCCTGGAAACCATACCTTTTTATTGTTTTGTTTTAGGAATGGTCAGAAAAGATGGATCTGCTTGAAAAGGTTAGTTCATCTTTATTTTTGTCTCATTTGCATTGGTCTCGTCTCCAGGGTTTGGAAAACATTTTATTCGGTAACCAACATACTGATCACTCTACCACCTCTTGGAACCAGGACATTTATGATTAGATACTGACTTGAAAAGTTCAGATCCTCCCCTTTTTTGGTGAATGTGCAGGATGTCTTTTGTTTGTCCCTCCTGATATACTCTGCACTCCTCTTCTCTTCCCTTTCTCTCTGTACCAGAATGCTGATAGAGACTGTATCAGCAGGCCTCAAAATGTCCTCTGGCATCTGGTTGGGTTCAGCCAGTGGGGAACCCTTAAAAAACCATGTGTGGAAGAAGATGTGGTCAGGATGTTTCTTCCCCCACCTTTCTCCATGTGGGATCTCTTCCGTTTAGTTGCATTCCATGGCCAAAAGTCACAGCTTCAGTTGGACCTTTGGTTTGCCGCCTTTGTTTTTCTCTCTCAGGGTTTCCTATAACCTCTTCTTCTTTTTGCCCCTTTATGCCCAATTGTTAGTAGCACATTATCTTTTGGGGTATCTTACCCATCCCACAGCTTTGATAAGCCCCTGTATTAAACCATCTTCACAATGCCTGATTTGTGTTGGCCTTTTCTTTCCTGCTGTGGTTCTGATTGACACTGTGGTAATATTGGGAACACTTCAAGATGAAGCAGTGGGGAAGGAAGGCATTTCTCAAGGCTCAGCACTGTATATGAGAACCTCTTGACTAGATATAGTTGAGGAAAATTGATTATTCTAGTACCATTGCTTGCATAACACTGCGCAGGTACCTTAAGTAATATATTTCTGGCTCCCAGATATGAACAAGATGATGAAATTTCAAGTCTACAATGGAAAAACATTTTATTTTAAAAATAATCAATAGAGTCTACTATTTTTTCTATACAACACCAAGTTACCTATTTAATTTCTGTTCTTTAGAAATCTGATTATTAAGCTAGGAGAATACATTAATTTTTTTTTTTTGAGACGTCTTGTTCTGTTGCCCAGGCTGGAAGCAGCACAGTCACAGCTCAGTGCAGCCTCAACCTTCTGGGTGCTCAAATGATTTTCCCACTTCAGCTTCCTCAGTAGCTGGGACTACAGGCATGAGCCACAATGCCCAGCTAATTTTTTCAAAATGTTTAGTAGAGATGAAGTCTCACTGTGTTGCCCAGGCTGGTCTTGAACTCCTAGACTAATAGGGATCCTCCTGCCTGGCCTCCCAAAGTGCTGGGATTATAGACTTGAGCCATTGTGCCTGGCAATATTTTTATATAAGCAAAGAATTATAGAAAAGTCCTGAGGAAACCTGCACTTGAAAAAAAAAATCCTCAAACATATGCTATTAATGACAGTCTTCTTAAATATGGAGGTATGGATTGGGTTAATATTTTCTTACCATAAAATAAACTCTTGAGATTATGACAATTGAAATTCTCATTGAACTGTTTTTTTATCTTTTAAAAATTTGGTAAAGGATATCCAAATTGGATATCAACTAAAAATCCTACTTAGGTTCACAAGGTTCACAAAGGCAATTTTCTCTTTGTTTTGTTTTGTTCTTTTGAAGGAGAGGTTGGGGAAATTTTCTAGAGTAGGAAATAGTAATGAGACATCTATATAGGTCTTTGAAGCCACTTTAATTGTTAAAGATTTTTTTTTGGCCAGGTACAGTGGTTCACACCTGTAATCCTAGCACTTTGGGAGGCTGAGGTGGGCGGATCACCTGAGGTCAGGAGTTCGAGACCAGCTTGACCAACATGGAGAAACTCCATCTCTACTAAAAATACAAAATTAGCCAGGCATGGTGGCGCGTGCCTGTATCCCAGCTAGTCAGGAGACTGAGGCAGGAGAATCACTTGAACCTGGGAGGCGGAGGTTGCAATGAGCACCATTGCACTCCAGCCTGGGCAGCGAGAGCAAAACTCCATCTAAAAAAAAAAAAGTGTTTTTCGGTTTTTTGTTGTTGTTGTTACTGTTTTTCTGTCAAGAATTAGAAACTACAAAGCAGGATTAGTCCTTAAGAGAGTCCTTCTTTTTTTGAGATAGGATCTCACTGTGATGCCCAGGCTGGAGTGCAGTGCAGTGGCACAGTCATGGCTCACGGTAGCCTTGACTTCTCAGGCTCAGGCGATTCTCCCACCTCAGCCTCCCAAGTAGCTGGGATTACAGGCACATGCCCCCATGCCCCGCTCATTTTTTTTGTACTTTTTTTATAGAGCCAGGGTTGGTCTCCGACTCCTAGGCTGGTCTCCAACTCCTAGGTTCAACTGATAGGCCCACCTTGACCTCTCAAAGTGCTGGGATTAGAGGCAAGAGTCCACTTCTAGAAATGGTCATTTAATAAATTGTAACTCGCTGATACCAGTCATGTCTAATTTTTTTTTTTTTTTTTACTCATTAACTGAAATCAGTTCTGCATTTAATCTGTGTGTATTTAGTTTTTTTGGAGGGGCATTTAATCTTACTCATTAGTCATGTTTTTCAGCTAGTTCAATGGTCACTAAGAATAGACATGTAAAATAAGGCCGGGCACAGTGGCTCACTCCTGTAATCTCAGAACTTTGGGAGGCCGAGGCAGGCAGATCACCTGAGGTCAGGAGTTTGAGACCAGCCTGGCCAACATGGTGAAACCTTGTCTCTACTAAAAGTAGAAAAATTAGTCAGGCATGGTGGTGCATGCCTCTAATTTCAGCTACTACGGAGGATGAGGCATCAGAATCACTTCAACCTGGGAGGTGGAGGCTGCAGTGAGCCGAGATCACACTACTGCAGTCCAAACTGGGTAACAGAGTGAGACTCTGTCAAAAAACAACAACAAAAAAAGAATAGACACGGAAGATATATCTGGACTTGCTAAACAGATGTAAGAACTTTAAAGTTCTACGTAGGCCATGCACAATGGTTCACATCTGTCAACACTTTGAGAGGCTGAGCCTTCAAGACCAGCCTGGATAATAGGGAAAGATCCTGTCTCTACCAAAAAAAAAAAAAAATGTTCTACATAATTATTGCTCTTATTCCCTTTTTTCACCATTATTTAAAACACATTTTTAAAGAATTAAAATTTCTAGTTAAAGGATTAATTTAAGAATTTGTAAATAATGCCACATTTCTGTAAGGCTTCCCGTTATCAATGCATTATTGTCCATTGGTATGAGATTTCCTGAAGATTTTCCCTATTAAGAATTCCACTTTTGGCCGGGCGCAGTGACTCATGCCTATAATCCCAGTGCTTTGGGAGGCTGTGGCGGGCGGATCACAAGGTCAAGAGATGGAGACCATCCTGGCCAACATGGTGAAACCCTGTCTCTACTAAAAATACAAAAATCAGCTCGGCATGGTGGCGCATGCCTGTAGTCCCAGCTACTCAGGAGACTGAGGCAGGAGAATTGCTTGAAGTCAGGAGGCAGAGGTTGCAGTGAGCCAAAATTGTGCCACTGCACTCCAGCCTGGTGCCTGGTGACAGACCGAGACTCTATCTCAATAATAAAAAAGAATTCCACTTTCAGGCTGGGTGTAGTGGCTCATGTCTGTAATCTTAGCACTTTGGGAGGCCAGGGCGGGAGGATCACTTGAGCCCAGGAGTTCAAGGCCAGCCCGGGCAACTAGTAAGACTGTCTCTAAAGATTAAAAAAACAACAACAACAAAAAAAGATTTTCACTTTTATAATACAGATTTCTAATGCTTTAGTTGCCTGAGTTGATGTCTTCTTTCAAACAGGAGAAAAGTATTCTGACAGCCCAGTTACAGGAAATGAAGAACCAGAGTATGAATCTTTTCCAAAGAAGAGATGAAATGGATGAATTAGAGGGGTTCCAGCAGCAGGAACTAAGTAAAGTAAAGCACATGGTATGCATTTTTGTTTTAGTAGCTAAATACTGAATAGATGATTATTCACTTTGATTTTACTAGTCATCACTCTCTAATTGCTGATAAACATACACCAATAATATTTGACATTAATCATATTTGTATGTTTTAAAATTTATTAAAATGGAAAAGTTCTGTTTGAAATGTTCTCTTTCTGTTTTTTGTTTTTGTTTTTTTTTAAACAACTGGGCATATAAATTCTCTTAGAAGCCCATAAAAATGTTATAACAGTTTGGCTATTGGTCCACATTTTTTTTTTAATAGATGGAATCTCACAGTATTGCCCAGGCTGAAGTATAATGCTACTCATAGGTGTCATCATAGCACATTGCAACCTCAAACTCATGGGCTCAAGCTCTCTTCCCACTTTAGCCTCCTGAGTAACTGGGACTGTAACCATGTACTACAGGTGTGTCCCACCATGCCTGAGGAGTTTAGATTTTTTTTCTTTTCTTTCTTTCTTTTTTTTTTTTTTGAGATAGGATCTTGCCCTGTCGCTCAGGCTGGAATGCAGTGGCATGATCATAGCTCACTGCAGCCTTGACCTCCCAGGCTCAAGGGATTCTTCCACCTAAGCCTCCTGCATTGCTGGGATTACAGGCACACTACCATGCCTGGCTATTTTTTGTATTTTTTGTAGTGATGGTGTTTCGCCATATTACCCAGGCTGGTCTCGAACTCCTGGGCTCAAACGATATGCCTGCCTCAGCCTCCCAAAATGGTGGGATTACAGGCATGAGCCACTATACCCGGCCCAGATTTGTTCTTGGGTGTATTTTTTTTTTCTTAGATGGAGTCTGGTTCTTTCACCCAGGCTGGAGTGCAGTGGCACAATCTTGGCTCACTGCAACCGCTACCTCCCAAGTTCAAGCGATTCTCCCACCCCAGCCTCCCAAATAGCTGGAATTACAAGCGCCCGCCACCATGCCTGGCTACTTTTTGTGTTTTTAGTAGAGACAGGGTTTTTCCATGTTAGCCAGGTTGGTCCTGAAATCCTGATCTCAAGTGATCCACCTGCCTCGGCCTCCCAAAGTGCTAGGATTACAGGCATGAGCCACCACACCTGGTCTTAAGTGCATTTTTCTTAGCATAGCCCAGTCAAACTTTTTGTATTTTTGTGTCAGCTTTTAAAAAAAGAAGAAAGTCTAGGGAAAATGGAGCAAGAATTGGAGGCACGAACCAGAGAACTTAGTCGTACCCAGGAGGAGTTGATGAACTCCAATCAGACGTCATCAGACTTAAGCCAGAAGCTAGAAGAATTGCAGAGACACTACTCAACGCTGGAAGAGCAGAGGTTCTTGCTTGGTCTGTGGGGCCCTTGGGAAGAGGTGTTAGTGTAGTTTTCTGGCTATAGCCTGCCCACCTTTACCCATTGTTCATTACACCACTTTCTGATTCCAGGGCTGGCAAAGGCTTCTGGACACATCCTTACCTGCCTAGGACTCAGGCCCCACCCTACCTCCAACCCACTTTCCCCTTCAGCTACTGAAGCTCAAGACAGTTCCAGCCCTGCTGAGCAATTCAATGTGGTTTTAGTTTGTAAGATATTACAGACTAAGCAAAGGCAGGTCAGGATTTCTTTCTTAAACTAGGTTGGATTTTTTCTCTTTGGGCTCCTGCTTCAGAGAGCCGAGGCTTTTTCCATTGAAAACCTGCATGTGGCTAATAATGCTTGTAGGCCTGATATAGAAGGAACCATTTGTATTTTTCCTGCAGAAGACTGTATATTAGATGAAATATCCAAATTTGTTCATTGTCTGCTTTCTTTTGATGAAGAGATCATGTGATAGCTTCAAAAACAGGTGCAGAAAGTAAGATCACAGCCCTGGAACAAAAGGAACAAGAGCTTCAAGCACTCATTCGGCAGCTTTCCACTGATTTGCAAAAGGTAAGTAGAATATGAGGAGAAGACCTGGATTTTTTTTTTTTTTTTGAGATGGAGTTTTTTGCTCTTGTTGCCCAAGCTGGAGTCCAATGGTACGATCTTGTCTTACCATAACCTCCACCTCCCGAGTTCATGCAGTTCTCATGCCTCAGCCTCTTGACTAGCTGGAATTACAGACATGCACCACCAGGCCTGGCTAACTTTGTATTTTCAGTAGAAACGGGGTTTCTCCATGTTGGTCAGGCTGGTCTCGAACTCCTGACCTCAGGTGATCTGCCCACCTCAGCCTCCCAAAGTGCTGGGATTACAGGCATGAGCCACTGCACCTGGCCAAAGACCTGGATTTCTAGGATACATAAAAAACTAATTATTTCAGAAATTTCTGCCTGAAAGTGGCTACTGAACATACGTTTCTCATGCAGTGCACATTGGTCCATTTCCTGTTCTAGCCAGGCTACACTCAGATGGAAATGACCATACAGTTGAGTAATGGTTGCTTTACAGAAGTAATCAGTATTTTCCTGTCAGGAATTCTCAAAGTACATCATTTAGTCGACTCAAATATGTCTTTAAGCACATAATGGACCTTGAGCATTCTGCACTCCAGCCTGGGCAGCAGAGCGAGACTCTGCCTCAAAAAAAAAAGCAAAACAAAAAAAACAATAGTGGCTGACATGTCCAGGGTTATACCTTTGACATACTTGGCTCTAATCCAGTTTGTTCTATGGCACATAATCAAATGATGTCATTACAATTTGTTTTTTCATTTCGTTGATGTACACTTATTTCCTTCCTATACTAGGGCTATGCTAAACTCTGAGAATATAAAGATGAATAGTAATATTACTGAATATAAAGTGGTGTTTCTGAGGCCCAGCACAGTGACTCAAGCCTGTAGTCCAGCACTTTGGTAGGCCAAGGCAGGAGGATCATATGAGGCCAGGAGTTTGAGACCAGCCTGGGTGCCAGAGCTTGACCCCATCTCTACCAAAAAAATACGAAAATTAGTCAGGCATGGTGCTGTGCACCTGTAGTTTGAGAGGCTGAGGTGGGAGGATCACTTAGGCCCAGGAATTCAAGGCTGCAGTGGGCTATGACCATATCACAGCACTCCAGCCAAGGCAACAGAGCAAGACTGTCTTTAAAAATAAAAATAAGGCTGGACACAGTGGCTCACGCCTGTAATCCCAACACTTTGGGAAGCTGAGGTGGGCAGATCACCTGAGGTCAGGAGTTCGAGACCAGCCTGGCCAACATGGTAAAACCCCATCTCTACTAAAAATACAAAAATTAGCTGGGTGTGGTGGCGTGTGCCTGTAATTCCAGCTACTTGGGAGGCTGAGGCAGGAGAACCACTTAAACCTGGGAGGTGGAGGTTGCAGTGAGCCGATACTTGCCACTGTGCTGCAGCCTGCCTGGGCGACAGAGAGAGGCTCTATTTCAAATAAATAAATAAAAGTAAAGTAGTATTTCCCAACAACATATTTCTTATTGCCATTTTGAACAGAATAACTTGTATTGTATGATTGTCCATTGCATTGCAGGACATTTAGCATTCCTGGCCTCTGGGTTCTGAATGCCAATAGCATCCTTCAGTCATTGACATCCAGCCCTTCCCATCACGTGACACAACCACCCCCTATTGGGTGGTGCCATCCACCCTGCCCTCATCTTTTGAGAAATACTGATCTCAAATGAGACGGAGCCTTATAGCATAATTACAGTATAGAAAGATTTTGTCAATAGAGGTTTACATACTCCTCCTAGTTAAGTATTATCATACTTACAGATACCTAAGTGGACTAAGAGGTTATTGACCTTGTTCACAGTTATACAGTAAGTGACAGAGTTGGATTCTAACCCAAGTCTTACTCCAAAACTCATGCTTTTTCTACTGCACTTTGCTGCCTCACAATAAGGAGCCCCCAGTAGATATATCTTGCATGAATAAATGACTGTGATGGAAGCTCTCTGCCCTCAACGAACGTAAAATCTCCACACAGATATTGTTTTCCTTCAGAGGCTATATGTACATATATATATGATTTGAGTTTAATTGTAGAACTCAAACCTACTATAATCACAAGAAAAGAAATGCTCAAACAAGAAGTCTCAAGTAAATGAACTAGATTTTTCTTCTTTTTTTTTTTTTTTTTTTTTGAGACAAGGTCTTGCTCTTTCACCCAGGCTGGAGTGCAGTGGCATGAATGGCTCACTGAAGCCTTGATCTCCCAGGCTGAAGCAGTCTTTCCATCTCAGCCTCCCAAGTAGCTGGGACTACAGACACATGCCACTACAATAGCCTAATTTTTTTTTTTTTTTTAATTTGTAGAGATGGGGTTTCACTATGTTGCCCAAGCTGGTCTGAAACTCCTGGGGTCAAGCAATTCACCCACCTCAGCCTCCCAAAATGCTGGGATTACAGGGGTGAGCCACCACACCCTGCCCTAGATTGTTCAAATAAAAAAGATGTGCCATAGGGGAAGTACATTTCAGCCCAGGAGTTAAGGAAATCTTCCTGGAGGAATTGGAATGTCAAGGATCAGGAGGAAGAGAAGGCAGAAGGTTAGAGAGAATATTTGGGGTCAGGGAAAAAGGGGGACATTAGACACACAACTTTGGTTTTTGTTTTGTCTTGTTTTTGTTTTTTCGCAGGGTCTCACTTTGTCACCCAGGCTGGAGTGCAGTGGTGCGATCTTGGCTCACTGCAACATCCACCTCCTGGGCTCAAGCAATCCTCCCTCAGCCTTCTGAGTACCAGGGACTACAGGCACATGTCACCATGCCTGGCTAATTTTTTGCCTGGCAGAAGACAGGATCTCACCATGTTGGCCAGGCTGATCTTGAACTCCTGGCCTCAAGCGATCTGCCTGCCTTGGCCCCCAAAGTGCTGGGATTACAGGCATGAGCCACTGTGCCTGGCCACAACTTTGGTATTCAAGGGACCCTTTGATGTCAATTAGAACCATCTGTTGTTTTTATAATTGGAAAAATGGGGCTCAGGGAAGTCCAGACTGTTGTCACAGTAAGTTTCTTCATTTATTCTGAAAATACTAGTTGAGCCTTACTATGTGCTGGCCTCTGTGATGGGTGTTTGAAATATTATGGTGAGCAAAATGGATACTGTTCTTGCCTTTGTGGTGCTTATAGTCTAGAGGGGGCGTCAGACATTAATCAGTAACCACATATATAATTACTAAGTGTGATGAATGTTCTGAAAGAAAACTATAAGATGTTGGGGGACCCTATTAAAAAATATCAGATCAGATCCAGTCTTGGAATCGTAGAACACTTAAGGAAGTAACACTTGATGCAGTGCTTAGGCTGGAGAGAAAGGGATGATGGGAGAGATTTCAAGCAGGGAACAACATGAACAAAAACTCTGGGGCAAATAAAAGGATTAGCACATTCAAGGAACTAGAAGAAAGCCAGTGACATACAGAATAAGGGAGAGTAACAGATTACTCTGACCATTAGGAGACTGAGAGGGTCTTCCACTTAGGAAGCTTTTGCAGTTGTTCAACTGTAAGATGATGGAGGCTTTGACAAGAGTGGTGATGAAGATAATAGTGGGTAGAAAAATTTAAGAAATAGTGAAGAGATTGACAGACTTACTAATGTAATAGATATGGATGGAGAGCAAGAGAAAAGTCTATATTGTTAGGAGTGATTTATGGGTTTCTGGCTTGAGCAACAGAAGGGCTGGTATTGTGTGAAGATTGTGAATTTGGAATTCGTTTTTTACCTGTTTTTATTGAGTAAATATAAAATCATGTTTATAAAATATGAGTATGGTAGAAAGTATAACAAGGCAATGAGCCCTCTGGGCCATCCCTCAGTTTAAGAAAAAGAACAATGTGTTTATCTTTGAGGTTCCCTCTGTGCCCTTCACTATTCTATCCCATTCCTTTTTCCTTTGGAAGTAAGTACTATCCAGAGATTGCTGCATTGTCTGCTTTGCTTTATAATTTTGCCGGTTTTATCCCTAAACAATATCTTCTTTAGTTTCCCATGCTTGTTAATGTTATATAAATGAAGTCATTCTGTATTTTTTTAAAATTGCTTTTTATGCTCAACATTGTGTTCCTGAAAAATATTCATATGATATCTGGAGCTATAATTTATTTTTTCTCAATTATGTAGTAATATATTAGGGACATATCAAAAATTTAATTTTTTTTTTTTTTTAAGGCAGGGTCTCACTCTGTCATCCAGGCTGGAGTGCAGTGGTGCAATCATGGCTCACTGCAGCCTCAAATTCCTGGGCTTAAGCGATCCTCCCACTTCAGCCTCCCGCATATCTGGGACTATAGGCTCACACCACCACAACTGGCTAATTAAAAAAAAAATTTTTTTTAAGAGACGAAGTCCCTCTATGTTGTCCAGGCTGGTCTTGAATTCCAGGGCACAAGCGATTCTCCTGCCTCAGCCCCCACAAAGTGCTGGGATTATAGGCATGAGCCACTGTGCCTGACTGTGTGAAGATTTTTAATTATCAAATAGATTTCTTTAATGGTAAATCTAAATTTATGTATTTCTTCCTAAGTTTTGTTAGTTTATATTTTTCTACATAATTGTTCATTTGCTATAAATTTAATGTTTTGGCATTATATTTCTTATATTCTTTTTTTAGTTTCTGGCCTGTCTTCATTCTTAGTAGTATTTATTTATTTTCTATTTTTTTCTAGTTTATTCTTACCAGATGTGTGTCAGTTTGGGAACAAAATTTGACTTTAATTCTTTTCACTTTGTTTTTATTTAACCCACAATATTCACAATTACACATTTTTTACTCTGCTAGATAGTAATTCCTCAACTGTAGCCATTATCTTTCCACTTCTTAATTTATGTTCTTCCTAACCTGTATTGTACTTAACATAATATTTTCATGGAATTCACCTTGCTTTTTTTTTTTTTCTTAAATAAGTTTTTTTTGTTGTTGTTTGTTTCTTTTGAGACAGAGTCTCGCTCTGTCACCCAGGCTGGAGTGCAGTGGTACGATCTCGGTTCACTGTAACCTCCACCTCCCAGGTTGAAGCGACTCTCCTGCCTCAGCCTCCCAAGTAGCTGGGACTACAGGCGCATGCCACCCATGCCCAGCTAATTTTTGTATTTTTAGTAGAGACAGGGTTTCACCATATTGGTCAGGCTGGTTTTGAACTCCTAACCTCGTGATCTGCCCACCTTGGCCTCCCAAAGTGCTGGGATTACAGGTGTGAGCCACCACACCCAGCCCTTTTTTTGTTTGTTTTTGAGACAGAGTTTTGTTCTTGTTGCCTAGTCTGGAGTGCAGTGGCATGATCTCAGCTCACCACAACCTCCGCTTCCCCAGTTCAAGCGATTCTCTTCTCAGCCTCCTGAGTAGCTTGGACTACCGGCTCGCGCCACCATGCCTCGATAATTGTTTTAATTTTTAGTAGAGATGGGGTTTCACCATATTGGTCAGGCTAGTCTGTGATCCACCCAACTCAGACTGCTAAAGTGCTTGGATTACAGGCATGAGCCACCACGCTGGGCCCTTTTTGTTTTTTTTTAAATACAGGGTTTCACTTTCGTTACCCAGGCTGGAGTCCAATGGCACTATCTTGGCTCACCACAACCTCCGCCTCCCAAGATCAAGTGATTCTCCTGCCTCAGCCTCCCGAGTAGCTGGAATTACAGACATGTGCCACCATGCCCAGCTAATTTTGTATTTTTAGTAGAGGCGGGGTTTCTCCATGTTGGTCAGGCTGGTCTGAAACTCCTGACCTCTGGTGATCTGCCCACCTTGGCCTCCCAAAATGCTGGGATTACAGGCATGAACCACCACACTATTTTTTTTTTTCAATTTTTTTACTTTTGTAGAGAGAGGCTCTTCCTCTGTTAACCTGGGCTGGTTTTGATCTCCTGGCTTTAAGCAAGCCTCCTGCCTTGGCCTCTCACAGTGCTGGGATTACAGGCATAAGCTACCGGTCTCAGCGCAATAATTAACATTTATAATGAAGGAAAAAAGACATAATGGGAGAACTGAAAGGATAGCTAAATGGCTAGAGCTTAGAGAGGAAGTGGAAACAGTGATAGGTGAGGCTGGGAAGTTATGCAGGGGCCAGCTGTATAGAGTATATAGTGAACATGAAATTCCATAAATAATCATTAGTGAATATTTAACAAGAATAGCTGAGCATTTACCCTGAGCTCAGTTTTCAAGTGCCTTACAGATAGGGACTCATCAAGTCCTCACAACTACCCTTTGATTAGACATTGTTTTCCTATTTTACAGATGATAGTATTGAGTATCTGAGATCTAAGGCTAAATGATTTGTTAAGATCATACAGCTGGAATAAATGACAGAGGCAGGATTCAGACTCCGGTCTGTCTGAATCAAATGACCACACACCCAGAATTGACGCAGTCCGTATTCTATGACTGTAACTGTGAGGCCCAGACTTGATAGGGAGTAGGTGAAGAGGGTGGTTATTAGGAAAAGGGGCAGGTTTGGTGTCAGGGAATGTCACTTGGTAGTCCACATGAGGTATAGAGGGCCTGAAGTAAATCAGCCAGCTGGGGAAGGAGGTTGCATATGGATATGTTGCACAAGAGGCATAAATGGAACTTGACCACTGATTCTTTTTCTGTCCCTAACTTTGCCTATCACAGTGACCTGTGTAAGATGTGTTGTTTTGGTTTTAACTGGAAAGGGCCATGAATACCTCTTGAATTCAGATTGATGTGTAGGAGAAAAACTGCAGGCTTTGAATCCAAAAGACCTGGATTTAAATCCTTGATCTATTGCTAATAGCTATGTGCCTTTGGGCTAGTCCCTAAGCTTCAGTTTCCTTGTAAATGGATGTGGTAAAGAGTGTTTGTAAGGACTGGACATAGTAGGAAGTGCCTGCCTGTTCCCTATGTCTGTCCTTACGCTCTTACCACACTGCCTTGATCATTGTCACTTTAGAGTAAATCTTGAAATCAGGTAATGTTAGTTCTTCAACTCTTATATCAACGGTTATTCTCTTACAAGATTGCTGCTGCAATCTTGTTATAGCTGCTGCTGCTGCTCTTGATATACCATGCTGTTACAGTTATTACTATTGCTGTTATTAACATTATTAGTAAGAAACCCATAAAGATGGATCAACATGACCAAAACTGTTTTGTTTTGTTTTGTTTTCCTATCAAACTCACTCTCTCGTCTGTGTTATCTGCCTTGCGTAGTTACCATTCGCCCAGGTGGCTGAGCCACAGACCTGGGAGTTGTGTTCAGCCGTTCTTTCCTCCTTACCCAGCCTCTATCCTTGCAGGACTTGTCTGTTACCTCTTTTCATGTGCTTCCCTTTATGCAGAATCCTTGTTCCTCTCCCACCCACTTTCAGCTGGACTTGCCCATTCATGAGGCCTGATCTGATTCTCCCAATTAATCCCTCCGGCCTCTGATATCTCATAGCACCTTGTGTGTCCCTCTGTTGAAGCACAGTTGTATTGTATTAGTTGTGTGTCTGTCTCCATCACCAGCCTCCATGCTGGAATTGTGTCTGATTGTATCCTCAGAAAACAGCAGATAGAGTTGAGGCTTGATAAAAGTTTATTGAATTGTGGGGAATCTAGTCTTCAGACTTCCCCTCCTCTATCTCTGTTGTCTACCTGTGAGAATTCAGAATGGCAAATACTTCTTCCGCAAACCCTGATTGCTGCGTCTTATTCTGAGGAGAGATTGGCCAAGTTACAACTGAACATGAAAGTTTATGGCTTGAGATGGAGCAACAGAAGCATACGATGAGGGAATTTGAGGTGGCAGAGTATATGTGAAGAGGTACAAGTCTTCACAGTGAGATTTTGTTGCCATACAACCTTTTCTGGGGAAGAATGGGCATCCTCAGTAGGGATATAAGAACTCGTATATTCAAAGCTTCCTGGATCCTCTGCTTTGACATTGAGCAGTGATTTGGTTAAGCTCTCTGCACCCAAATCTCATCTCAAATTGTAATCCCCACATCTCAAGGGAGGGACCTGGTGGGAGATGATCAGATCACAGAGGCAGATTTCTCCCTTGCTGTTCTCGTGATAGTGAGTGAGTTATCATGAGAGCTGATGGTTTTACAGTATGGCACTTCCTCCTTCACTCGCTCTATCCTGCCACCATGTAAGATGTACCTTGCTTCCCCTTCTCCTTCTGCCATGCTTGTAAGTTTCCTGATGCCTCCCAGCCCTGTGGAACTGTGAGTCAATAAACCCCTTTCCTTTATAAATTATCCAGTCTCAAGTATTCTTTATAGCAGTGTGAGAATAACTAATACAAGCAGCAGTTGAAAATTATTAGTAGTAAAAGGAACCAAGTTAGTCTCAACCTGCCATTACCACCACTACCATCATTGTGAAAGAGATAGACTGAAATAAAATGGGCAGCTGTTGGTCTGGGGCCAAGGTGTGAGAGGTACATCAGCTCTGCTGTGTTACCTGTGCTGTAAGCCAGGTGAATCTCATTATTTCAGAAGTTCTCTCTTCAGCCTTAAAACAGCTGCATCAGCACTGTTAACTGCTTTATCCAGCCCCTCAGCTTTCAGGAACACTGTTCGATAGGTCAGTGCAGGGCAGGCTAGGAGCTTCATTAGTTCTGCTGCTTCTACTAGATAGGTAATGCCTTTGTTCCAGACTGTCGTTTAAATTGGGAAGAGTGTTTGCTTCTTGCTGCGCTAGATCTGAGCTAGATCCCTGAGTTTTGCTAGGTTCTAGTCTTGCATTTTCTGTGTCCCATTTTCAAGGAAGATCTCTTATCTGCATGTTCTTCTAGGATACAGTTGAAGACAGAATTGCAGGAAAATGTGATGGCCCAAAGAAAGCAGGAAAGAAGGAAGAGAGGGCTTAAGTATAAAGTGATCTCTGCTTTCACCTGCAGGTCACTGCTGAAACTCAAGAGAAAGAAGACATTATTACACATTTGCAAGAGAAGGTTGCATCCTTGGAGAAAAGACTAGAACAGAACTTATCAGGAGAAGAGCACATTCAAGAACTCCTGAAAGAGGTAACTTCTGTTCTCTTTGTTCTGGCTGCTGTTGGAAAGGCAGGGTTGATTCTGGTGATTTCACAAATCCTAGAGTTTCAGAGCTGTAAGGCCAGCAAACAGCATGGTAACAAGAGAACTATCTCCAACTTTGGCTTGTCCTGCTTAAATCAGAAATAGCCTCATGTCCCCTGTGGATGGCATGCTTTTCTCAGGGAAAGAGAGATCTGTATTCAGAGATACATACAAACGGATAGCATCTCATCACCAGTACACCACACCTAGTGATTTCCATCACTTGGGCTGCCGTGTCTTTCTGCACTGCCCTATTCCCACCATTTTGTACTCTGCACTGGCCAAGGAAAATAGCTACATCTGTTTCTTGGTATGAGCAAGAATTACCTTGGGCAGAATTCTCTCCTTCCCAAGGGAAGCTGTTTTGCAGACTGGTCTTTTGCCCAGTGGCGCAGGTGAACTTTCTCATCAAGCTGAGCTAATTGTCTGCACACATTCTGCTCTTCCTTCTCTTTCTGTCCCAGTGATTGGCCACGCTGTGACAAAGTTGGCAAAGCCGAGGCCCCAGGGCTCCTCCTAGATTAGACCCTCCCTCTCTGTCTTCAGTCAGTTTCAACTAAATATCTCCATCTCCACTGCCACTGGTTGTACTTCAGGGTTTCCAGCAACTCTAGCCTAGTCTGTGTTAGAAGTCTCCAGACTGGCCTACCCAGCATCAGTCTCTCCTCCTTCACCCTTTGACACAGTCTTCCAGGCTCACTGCCAAACTGATCCTCCTAATCAGCATTGCTGACCATATCACCCTCTTAAACATCTTCTACAGTTCCCTTCAATGGATTACAGTAAATGTAATATGGGTTCTAGCGAGTAAATTGATTTCTAGAATCAGACTGCACATACTTGTATTTTGCCTCTTCTTCTTACTAGCTGTGACTTAGAGCAGCAGTCCCCACCCCTTTTGGCACCAGGGACCGGTTTCATGGAAGACAATTTTTCCACAGATGGGGTTGGGTGGGGGCGAGTGAGGAGGTAGTTTCAGAATGAAACTGTTCCTCCTCTGATCATCATCCTTAGATTCTCGTAAGGAGCGCACAACCTGGATTCGTCACATGCGCAGTTCACAGTAGGGTTCACGCTTCTATGAAAATCTAATGCTACCACTGATCTGACAAGAGGTGGAGTTAGGCGGTAATGCTTATTCACCGCTCACCTCCTGCTGTGCAGCCTGGTTCCTCACAGGCCACAGACCTGTACCTGTCTGTGGCCCGAGGGTTAGGAACCCCTGACTTACAGCAAGTAATTTAATCTCTTTGTGTTTGTTTCTTCCCCAATAAAATTGGTTTTATTATAATACTAAACTCAGAATTATTGTTAGGGTTAAATAAGTTACAATACATGAAGTGCTTAGAATGATGACTGGAACATAGTGGGGTCTCAGTATATGTCAGCTATTGACATGATCATAATTCTTATTGTGCCATCATCATTATTATAAAATTTAATGTTCATAGAAATTACTTGGGAAGTTTGTTTAAAGTATATATCTCTAGGCCAGTCATGGTGGCCCATGCCTGTAATCCCAGCACTTTGGGAGGCTGAGACGGGCAGATCACTTGAGATTGGGAATTCGAGACCAGCCTGGCCAATATGGCAAAACTCTGACTCAATTAAAAATACAAAAATTAGCTGGGCATGGTGGCAGATGCAGTAATTCCAGTTACTCAGGAGACTGAGGCCGGAGAATTGCTTGAACCCGGGAGGCAGAGGTTGCAGTGAGCCGAGATTACGCCACTGCATTCCAACCTGGGCGACAAGACTGAAATTCTGTCTCAAAAATAATAAATAAATAAACAAACAAATAAAGTATGTATCTCTGGCCCTACCCTCAGAAGTTCCGATTTCCTTAGGCTTGGAGTAAGGCCTCAAATCTATATAACTAGCTGAGATTAACAAATATCTCAGTAACAACTGTCTCAGCTAAGTCTAATGCCAGGGTTTAGAACTTCTACATTTTTTCTTCGTTTTTAAAGACAGAGTCTTGCTCTGTTACCCAGGCTGGAATACAGTGGTGCAATCTCGGCTCACTGCAACCTCTGCTTCCTGGGTTCAAGCAATTCTTCTGCCTCAGCCCCCCGAGTAGCTGAGATTACAGGTACCTACCACCAAGTCCAGTGGTGGTAGGTACCTGTAATCTAATTTTTTTTGTATATTTAGTAGAGACGGGGTTTGACCATGTTAGCCAGGCTGGTCTCGAATTCCTGACCTCAAGTAATCTGCCTGCCTTGGCCTCCCAAAGTGCTGGGATTACAGGTGTGAGCCACTGCACCTGGGCTAGAACTTCTATAGAATCAAGTTCTAACTTATTTTTGCAACATTCAAAAGCCTCTCATGATCTGGCCTTTTTGCCTATCTTTCTAGTCTTGTTTTTTGACCTAAACCCATCATCATTTTGGCTACTGAGGAGTTGTAGTTCCCTCAATGTAGCAGGTTGTTCATATCGCCATTGGTCATCCCCATGCCTGTGAGGCTCCCCCAACCCTAGCCACCTTTTGAGTTCGGAAGCCGCCCACCTGCCCTATGGCAGAGAATATCTCCTACCCTGTGCTTCCTCTTTGTGGACACTTACTGTGCTCTATTGTGTAATTTTTTTAATTAGTATTTTGTTCCAGCTTCAAGGTCAAAGGACTATTTAAAATTTATCTGTGTGTACTTTATGACATGTGGATTATATCTCCATTAGCTGAGTTTAAAAAAATGTATTAGTGTCTCTTGTGCCTAGCACAAATCATAATATGTTGTAGATAATCTGTAAATCTTTATTCATTTGAAGAATGACAGTCTTCATTTACTCTTCTTTCAACTTACAGAAAACACTTGCTGAGCAGAATTTGGAGGATACCAGACAGCATTTCTTGGCAGCCAGAAGCAGCCAGGCCAAGGCCATTAATGCCCTGGAGACTCAGGTACTGATCTTACTCCTGGTATTTCTTACATATGGGCAGTAACCTGGCTGAATGGCAACATGGTGTGACTGAGAATCTTCTTGGTCAGAGTTTTTTCACAGGAAGGGATTATTTTTGAATCTTACCTATACAGAGATGAGTTAGTCATTTTCTTCATTCTTGACATATTACCATGATTGAGTTCTATGTTTATTTCTACCCTTTTATTCCCATTGGTCTCCCTTTCATAGGAAACCATTCCAATGTGGTCATATAGATGCATTTATTGTTGGGTTGCCTTAAAATATGTAGCACTGTTTTATGTGCATGTGTTTTTAATTTTTGTAAACAATGCAGCTATGGATGTGTCTCCTCTGTTACTTTCAGCTGCCTCAACTCTGTACCCACTTCTTTGTAGTTGTCTACATGGTAGACTTCCAGGTTGCTTCCTTCTTCCTGCCTCCTTAGATCATGCATAAAACCTAAAGTGACTAAGTATTATAGAAGAAGATTGTTCCAGCAAGCCTGCACCTGGCTCTTCTTCTCCAGCAGGCATGAGGGTTCTTATATATGCCTCTCTTTTCCAGCATTGACACTTCAAGCCTATAAAACTTTTGCCAGTTTAGTGAGTGTGGAGTGGTATTTCATTAATTTAATTTGCATTGGTATGGTTATTAACGAGTTTGGCCTTGTCTTCATG
Source organism: Cheracebus regulus (assembly GCA_963574635.1). Lineage (NCBI taxonomy): Eukaryota > Metazoa > Chordata > Mammalia > Primates > Pitheciidae > Cheracebus > Cheracebus regulus. The sequence continues at coordinate 38,229 of CAUYQU010019377.1, read as the reverse complement.
TGCCTGTTAATTCTTTGGGGTTTCTCCTTTTGGAATTGCCCAATTCATATCCTTTCCTTGTTTTCTTTGGGGGTTTCAGTCTTTTCTTATTTGGTTTGTAGGATTTCATTGTATATTCTTGTTCCTAATGCTTTGTCAGTTTTAATACTGAGTCATAACTGTCCATATATCCTTTGTTGAATAGAAATTCGTAAGTTTGATGTAATCAGATTCATCACTTTTTTCCTGTGGAGTTTGAAGTGCCATTTAAGAAATCTATTCCTGCTCCTAAGTCACAGAGATCTACTGTTTTTTGCCTATTAAGTTTATAATTTTATCCTTCACATAATAGATCTCTAATTCATGTACAAACTATCTTTCTGTATGGTCTTAGGTGGGGATCTAAATATGCAGAAATTCTCATATTTCTCAAAATCATTTACTAAACAATATGTCCTTTCTGAATTGATTTTTCTTGCTAACTTTATCACATATTGTTTCCATCTGCACATGGGTTTCTTTCTGCATTCTCTATCCATTGGTCTGATTGTCTGCTCTTGTGCAAATACTACCATGTTTTTATTACTGTAGTATATCTCAACTGTCAATAAGACAAATTCTCTTTTTTTATTTTCCCTTATTTTATTTTTTTGTTTTGTTTTGCTTTGTACACCAACCTGCTTCCATACTAAAATTCTCATTTTTTTTGAAAGTTGACTTTAACTACTTGTGGGCCTTTAAAATTTTTAAGTTTTTGAGTTTCTAAAAAAATTCAACTTGAATTTTTATTGGGATTGCATTAAATATACAGGTTAATTGGGAAGACTTGTCCATTTTATAAGATTAATTATATTAACCATTCCTTCCAATAATGTAAATATTCAGATTATTTTCTGTGTGTTTTATTAAAATTTTACATTTTTATCAATAGATGTCTTATTTTCTTGGCTAAGTTGTTAATTCCTAGAAACTTTAGCATTTGTGTTGATACTGTGATGGTACCATTTTTTTTTTATTGTACTTTAGGTTCTGGGGTACGTGTGCATATCTTGCAGGGTTGTTGCATAGGTACATACATGGCAAGGAGTATCTTATTTTTAATCTTTTCTTTTTTTGAGCCGGACTCCTGCTCTTTCGCCCAGGTTGGGGTGCAGTGGCACTGTCTCGGCTCATTGCAGCCTCTGCCTCCTGAGTTCTAGTGATTCTCCTGCCTCAGCCTCCCAAGTAGCTGGGATTACAGGCACATGCTACCACACTCAGCTAATTTTTATATATTTAGTAGAGATGGGATTTCACCATGTTAGTGAGGCTAGTCTGGAACTCCTGACCTCAGGTGATCCACCTGCTTCAGCCTCCCAAAGTGCTAGGATTACAGGTGTGAGTTACCACACCTGGCCCTTATATATATATTTTTTTAATTTTTATATTTTGGAGACATAGTCTTCCTCTATCCCCCAGGCTGAAGTGCAGTGGTCCAATCTCGGCTCACTGCCACCTCCACCTCCCAGATTCAAGCAATTCTCCTGTCTCAGCCTCCTGAGTAGCTGGGATTACAGGCACATGCCACCACGCCCAGCTAATTTTTGTATCTTAGTAGAGACAGGGTTTCACCACATTGGCCAGGCTGATGTCAAACTCCTGACCTCAGATGATCTGCTCACCTCGGCCTCCCAAAGTGTTGGGATTACAGGTGTGAGTCACCATGCCCTTCTCTTACTTTTAATCATATTTTTTAATTTGTTATTTCTGGTTATTCTAGAGAAATGCTCCTTTTTTTTTTTAGTTGATCTTGGATATCACACCCCTGCTGAACTTTTTTACTCTACTATTGTGTGATTTTTTCCCCCCTAGGTAGATGATCATATTGTCTATGAAAAATGACAACATTATCTTATTTCTTGTAATCTTCCCACCTCTTATTCCATTTTCTGTTCATATAGCATTGAACAGAATGCTCCAGACTAAGTGAAGCAATAATAGGGTAGTGGGAATCTTTGTTTTGTTCCCAGTCTTAAAGGAAATGTGCCTGAAGTTTTGTTATTTGGTATAAAATTTGCAGAGTTTTGGTATGTATATGTGTATGTATTTATTTATTTGAGACAGAGTGTTACTCTGTCATCCAGACTGGAGTGTAGTGGCATGATCTTGGCTCACTGCAACCTTCGCCTCCCAGGTTCAAGCGATTCTCCCACCTCACCCTCCGAGGTAGCTGGGTTAACAGGTACCTGCCTCCACACCTGGCTAATTTTTATATTTTTAGTAGAGACGGGGTTTTACTATGTTGGCCAGGTGGGTCTTGAACTCCTGACCTCAAGTGATCCACCCACCTAAGCCTCCCAAAGTACTGGGATTAGAGGCTTGAGCCATGGAGCCATTTATTTAATATATATTTTCCCACCCACCTCATTATCTTAGAGGTTTTTAGCATTTAATCTTTACTGTGTTTTGGTTTGGTTTTGGTTTTGGTGTTTTGTTTTTTTTTTTTTTAATAGGGCCTTACTCCGTCACCCAGGCCAGAGTGCAGTGATGCAATCATGGCTTACTGTAGCCTTGACCTCCTGTGCTCAAGCAATTCTCCCACCTCAGTCTCCCAAGTAGCTGGAACTACAGGCATGTGCCACCATGCCTGGCTAATTTTTGTATTTTTTTGTAAAGATGGGGTTTGGCCATGTTGCCCAGGCTAATCTTGAACTCCTGAGCTCAAGGTACCTGCCCACCTTGGCCTTCCAAAGTGCTAGAATTATATATAGTCTTGAGCCACTGCACCCAGACTGCTTTTGTTTTTCTTTTTTGAGATGGAGTTTTGCTCTGTCACCCAGGCTGGAGTGGAGTGACGTGATCTCAGCTAACTACAACCTTCGCCTCCCGGGTTCAAGCGATTTTCCTGCCTCAGCCTCCCGAGTAGCTAGGACTACAGGTGCGTGCCACCGTGTTCGGCTCATTTTTGTAGTTTTAGTAGAGACAGGGTTTCCCCACGTTGGCCAGGCTGGTCTTGAACTGACCTCAGATGATCCGCCTACCTTGGCCTCTCACAGTGCTGGGATTACAGGCGTGAGCCACTGCCCCTGGCCTGTTTTTTTTTTTTTTTTTAATCAGAAATTTTTAGAAGTCTGTCATGTGCTCTACTTGTACTAATCGAAAAAAATCATGGCCAGGCATGGTGGCTCACATCTGTAATTCCAGTACTTTGGGAGGTCAAGGTAGGAGGATTGCTTGAGCTCAGGCATTCCAGACCAGTCTGGGCAACACAATAAGACCCTGTCTCTAGAAAAAATAAAAAAATTAAGTGGGCGTGGTGGCATGTACCTGTGGTCCCAACTACTAAGGAGGAGGAAGTGGAAGGATCACTTAAGCCTAGGCAGTCAAGGCTGTGGTGAGCCATGGTCATGCCACTGTACTCAAGCCTGGGCAACAGAGTGAGACCTTGTTTCAAAAATACATACATGTAAATTATTTTTCCTTTCATCTATTAGTGTGAATTACATTAATATATTTTCTGATGTTAAACCATTGTTGAATTGCATTTCTGGGATAACTACCTCTTGATGTATTATTTTTGTAATAAATGTTTGAATTTGGTTAGCTAATATTTTACTTAGAGTTTTTGCATCTATATTTAAAATTGAATGGGCTTGAAATTATCCAGTTATGGAATCATGCTACACCAGCCTTGTTAAAACAGCTGGGTAGCTTTTGTATTTTCTGAAACAATTTATATTAAGACACAATTTATTTAAAATTAATACATATGTAAACTTGGCAGTGTTTACCTATAAAACCATTTGGACCTGAGTTTTTGAAGAGAGGGACAACTTTGATTATAATTTCAATCTTCATTGCTTATTAGACTAACCTTTTTCTTTTTGAGCCAATTTGACATCTTTCTTTTTTCTAGACTTAACCATTTCATCTTGATTTTCCAAGTTATCATGTAATACTCTTAAGATGTATTATCATAGAATAATGTATTTGCCTGTATACGTATAATAGTGTTTTCTAATCTCTGTTGTGTTCCCTTTTTCTCTATTTTGTTAATTTGCATATTCTTTTTTTCTTGGTCAGTCTTGCCAGAGCTGTTTCAGGATGGTGGAAACTGTGATCCTTGGGCTAAATGTTGCTGGAAGACATGCCTACTCATTTACATATTGTTTATAACTGTTTTCTTGCTACCATGGCTGAGTGACAAAAACCATGGTATTTATTGGATTTTTACATAAAAAGTTAGCCAACACCTGAGCTATTTTATTAATCCTTTTAAAGAACTGCCTTTGGTTTCATCTGCTGAAATTTTTATTCTCTTTTTAAATTTCTGTCTTTTATTGTTATTTTTCTTACTATTTCTTTAGGTTTGCTTCATTCTTTTTTTTTTTTTTGTCTTTGAGACAGAGTCTCACTCTGTCACCTAGACTGGAGTGCAGTGGCGTGATCTCGGCTCATTGCAACCTCTGCATCCTGGGTTCAAGCGATTCTCCTGCCTCAGCCTCCTGAGTAGCTGGGACTACAGACACATGCCAGCATGTCTGGCTAATTTTTTTTTTTTTTTAAGTAGAGATGGGGTTTCACCATATTGACCAGGCTGGCCTTGAACTCCTGACTTCATGATTCACCTGCCTTGGCCTCCCAGAGTGCTGTACAGGTGTCAGCCACCGCGCCCAACCGCTCCATTATTTTTGTAGTTTCTTTTTTTCTTTTGAGACAGAGTCTTGCTCTGATGCCCAATCTGAAGTGTCCCAATCTCGGCTTACTACAACCTCAGCCTCCTGGGCTCAAGCGATTCTCCTACCTCAGCCTCTCGAAGAGCTGGGATTACAGGTGTGCCCCACCGCGCCTGGCTCATTTTATTGTATTTTTAGTAGAGACAGGGTTTCACCATGTTGACCAGGCTGCTCTCAGACTCCTGACCTCAAGTGATCTGCCCACCTCAGTCTCCCAAAGTGCTGTGATGAGAGGTGTGAGCCATCATGCCGCCAGGTTTTTTAATTTCTTGAATCGAATATTTATCTCATTTTTTAAATCTTTCTTATTTCCTGATAAATACATTTGAAACTATATTTTTCTAAAAAGACTGTTTTGTTTTATTGTAATTTCAGTTTTATTTCTGAATATCCTTTATGATCAATTCAGTGTATACTGTTGTACAAATATCACCACTATCCATCTCCAAAACTTTTTCATCTTCCCAAACAGAAACTTATTAAACAGTAACTCCCCAATTCCTCCTACCCCCAGTCTGGGAACCACCAGTCTATTTTCTGTCTCTTTGAGTTTGAATACTCTCGATACTTCATATTAGTGGAATCATACAATGTTTGTCCTTTTATGTCTGGCTTATTTGACTTAGTATAATGTCTTCAGTGTTCGTCTATATTGAAGCATGTGCAAGAATTTCATTACTTTTTAAGACTGAATAATATTCCATTATATGTATAGGCCACATTTTGTTTCTCCATTCACTGGTGAATATTTGAGTTCCACTTGTCTTTTATTATTATTATTATTATTTTTTGGTCTTTTTCCCCCTTTTTGTAGAGAACTGGGTCTCCCTATGTTGAGGTCTTCAATTCCTGGGCTCAAGCTATGCGTTTGTTTCTCTAAATGCTGGGCTTACAGACATGAGCTACCACTCCTGTAAGCCCAGCACTTAGGGAGGCAAGGCATAGCTTGCTTTTTTTTTTTTTTTTTTAAGATAGAGTCTCGTTCTATCGCCCAGGCTGGAGTGCAGTGGTACCATCTTGGCTCACTGCAGCCCCCACCCCGCAGGTTCAAGCAATTTTTGTACTTAACCCTCCTGAGTAGCTGGGACTACACATGTGCACCACTACGCCTTGTATTTTTAGTAGAGGCAGGGTTCTGTCATGTTGGCCCAGCTGATCTTGAACTCCTGGCCTTAAGTGATCTGCCTGTCTTGGCCTTCCAGAGTGCTAGGTTTACAGGCATGAGCCACTGCACTCAGCCCACACCCAGCTTTTGATGGACATTTGAGTTGTTTCTGTCTTTTGGCTGTTGTGAATAATGCTACCATGAACTTTCCTGTACAAGGTTTTTGTGTGGACTTAATGTTTTCATTTCTCTTAAGTATATACCTAGGAATAAAATAAAATTGCAGAGTCATATGGTAACTTTTTGTTTCTTGAGGATCTGAATCTGTCTTGAGCTTGGCTTCTAAATTAAGACTCAGATATTTTCTGATCTCAGGAGTGTAAAACTATGTCTTGGTCTTGGCGCTACCACCAATAAAATTTGCAGTCATGAGCAAACGATCCTGTTCTTCCCTGTGGACTAGTAGCCCCTTTGTCATGGGACTATTTCGGTTAAATCTAACATGTGAATGTATATGAGGAGCCTGGGCCTTAAAAACATTCTCTCCTTGTGTGTCTGCCTCTCCTTCACCGACCTGCATGCAGCCTTCCTTGTGCTTATATTTAATAATAAAGCTCCCCAAGGCCAGACCTTATTCAGCAATAAGAAGGCTTTATAAGAAAAATTCACAGATACACCTTGAATCTGGTAAACATGTCATCTTGGAGAGCCAAGTGCAACTCAGTAGTAGACAGTGAGTCCCTGAGGGCAAGTCTGCATCTGTCCCACTCACTGCACTGGCGTCGTGCCCTGGTGCAGTTCCTGGTACGGAGTCAACCTTGCTCAGTTTTTATAGAATGAGTAAGTCCTGAATTTGTGTTGTGAGCAGTAATCCCACTTCAGGGAATCTGTCCTAAGGAAGTCATTCAAACCATGTAAAAAAATATTTGTGATGTTAATTGCTGCATTATTTTACGTGGAAAAACAGCCTATGTAGCCAGCACAGTAGGCAAATGGGTCAGTAAAGTACAAAACACTCTTAAGGAAATAATAATCTGAGTCCAAAGATTACATGGAGACAGAGGGATGTTTAAGAGTAGGGAAAAGATAAAGTTTTGCATTGTCTTATTAAAACTATATAAAGTTATAAACAGAAGTCATTAAAAGAGACTGTAAGAAAATACATTAGAATGCTAGTGTTTTATATGGTAGACTTATGGGGTATCTTTTTTCTCAGCTTACATTTTTATATAATATACCTGTTTTATTATTTAAATTGCTTTGCCTTTTGAAGCCATTTGTTACCAGTCTTCAGCTTCTTGTGAACAGAATGCTTCTGCTTCCCTCTCAGGTGAGAGAACTAGAGCAGACCTTGCAGGCCTCTGAGGAGCAGCTCCAGCAGAGCAAGGGCGTTGTGGCTGCTCAGGAAGCTCAGATACAGGAACTCGTAAGTGGTTATTGGAGCTGCTGCATTCCAGGCCCTTAATGCTGTCTCTCCAGGCTCCTTTCCACCTGACATCCCACCTTCAGGTCCAGCCCAGTCCTGGGGCTCTCAGAGGTGGCAGCTCCACTAGAAGTCAAACCTCAACTTGCAATCGGGTGGGGAGAACAAGCCCAGACTCTGGGGAGAGGATGGCCAGGGCTTGGTGTGGAGTTGGAAGGTGGGGAAATCAAACCAGCCAGTGTGTATTTCATATTCGCCATGTCCCAGGCACTGGGCTCAGTGCTGTGCATGTGTTTTCATTTAGTGCTTGCAGGAGACCTGAAAAGTATGCACCATCATCCTCATCCTGTAGACAAGGCAAGTTCAGAAGGATTGGCTCATTAGCCCATAGGCTTGCAGCCAGTAGATGGCAAAACCCACATGTTTCTCGTGTCAAAGCCCCATTTTTCATTACTGTATTTTACTGCCTCCCCAAGGAAAGCTACAGCCACCAAAGCAACACTGAGTAGTGTGAAGGAGGCCTGTGTCTAAGGGCTGGCTGGTGCCCAGAGCTGTCCCCACACACCTCGAGGATGGAGTGAAGACATTAAGACTCCATCTCCTGCGACAGGCCAGGGTCCAGGAGCAGCAAGCAGAGCCTGCAGCGGGGAGCTCAGCAACGCTAGGGAGGAGGGGGTCAAGAGAGAGTTGTTTCTGTTGGATACCCATCTTTTCACCAAGGTCCACACTGAGGTCCCCCACTGGAAACCAGTGTCACCATGACTGACCATCCTCTGGTCTCCCCACAGGCTGCTGCCAGCCAGGAGAGCAGCCGTGTGCAGCAGCATGCCCTTGCTCTGGAGCAGCAGTTCTCAGAGCGCACTCAGGCCCTAGAAGCCCAGATTGTGGCCCTGGAGAGAGCACGGGCAGCTGACCAGACCACTGCAGAGCAAGGGATGGTGAGTAAAGAGCTGAGAGACAGCGGGCCCAGGAGCATCAGGGTCCTGCACAGCAAAGTCGGCGTGCTCGACAGCGCAGAACCCCATCTGCATGAGGGAACCACTTCAGAGGGCGGTGCTTTTTTTTTTTCTTTGAGACAGGGTCTCACTCTGTCACCTAGGCTGGAGTACAGTGGCATGATCACAGCTGACTGCAACTCCAGTCTCTCAGACTCCAGTGATCCTCCTACCTCAGCCTCCAGAGTAGCTGGGACTACAGGCATGTACCACCACAGCCCACTAATTTTTTTATTTTTTGGAAAGACAAGGTCTCACTATGTTGCCAAGGCTGGTCTCAAATGCCTAGGCTCAAGGGATCTGCCACCTCAGCTTCCCAAAGTGCTGGGATTACAGGCATGAGCCACTGCACTGAGAGCAGTTCTTATCTTTCCAGAGACAACCTCCTCATGAGACTAGATGTAAAAAGCCTGCTTTTTACAAAACTCAAAACAGAGTTTTCTTTTTCCTTGGGCCCCACAGGGACTTCCTACTTTCTGACCAGTCCCCTTTCCTTCTTCCTATTAGATTTTTAAAGGTATGTTGTTCCTCCCTATACCTTTTTCTTCCTGATCCATGCTCCCTGTGCCCCAGGGAAATATGGTAGTGAAGAGTTTTGTTTTTATGTATGTTCTTCTAAATTGGCAGAGACAACTGGAGCAAGAAAATGCAGCCCTTAAAGAAAGCAGGAATGAATGTGAACGTTCTTTACAACATCACCAATTTGAACTAAAGAAGCTGAAGGTATTTATCTAACTGAATCAGAGTTTCACAAATATGTTCATATTTGTACATGTGTATTTGGAGTGCCCCACTTCTCATACTTACAGTATGGGAGGAGTAGAATTAGCATTTGTTCGATAGTTCTGTTAGGCATCTGCCAGAAATTGCCACTTCATTAAGTTCTCTCAGGGATCCAGGACAGTGAAAAGAATTATGCTTATTTGGCAGTTAATGTCATTGAGGTTCCAAGGGTAAACCATTTGTGCAAGTTGCATAGTTGGTTAGAGGTACTGCTAGTCTGACTTTATCCTACCACCTAGGAGGTGGACCAGCGGATCCTTTCCACCTGACACAGAGGCCAGCCCTTCCTCTGGCATCAACAGCTGCTTGAAAGACATGCTGTCAAAATGCTGCTCTGGCTGATACTGCCAGGGAGACCTATAAGTGAGAACTTAAAAGATGATAAAAGGCGCAGTGGCTTACGCCTGTAATTCCAGCACTTTGGGAGGCCGAGGCAGGTGGATCACGAAGTCAGGAGTTCAAGACCAGTCTGGCCAACATAGTGAAACCCCATCTCAATTAAAAATACAAAAAATACAAAAAAAAAAAAAGGAAAGAAAAAACAAAAAACAAAATAATAATAATAATAAATTAAATTAAATAAAAATACGAAAAATTAGCTGGGTGTGGTGGTGTGTGCCTGTAATCCCAGCTACTTGGGAGGCTGAGGCAGGAGAATCATGTGAACCCAGGAGGTGGAGGTTGCAGTGAGCCGAGATTGCATCATTGCACTCCAGTCTGGATGACAGTGCAAGACTCCATCTCGAAAAAAAAAAAAAAGATGATAAGGAACTTTGTTTTGTTTATTTATATCAGGAACCATGTACAGAAATGAAGAAACAATCTGCTGGATTGTTATACTTTCTCTTCTGCAAATTTGGAGCTTTAATCAGATGATGCCTGTTTTATTCCCTAAACATAACTGGATAAAGAGGAGGAAAGATTCTGTCACTTACTTATATGCCCCCAGATTCCCCTGGCCCCTTTCAAAGCACCTTGGATGCAGGGACATTGTAGTACTTTCCCGGCTTGGTCATGACTCAAAGATTTTATGGATCCTTTGGCAGCAATCTCTGAGAGCATCCGTAGCTGAATGCCTGCACCTAGTAAGCTTCCAGTAATCAGATCTGATGAATGACACAGATACTAATGCAATAGCATTGCATCGTGAGAAGCATGGACTTTGGAGTCAGATGTTTTTTTATGCATTCCTTCAACAAACATTTAAGTATCTGTAAGTGCCAGGCATCATTGTAGGTGCTGGGATGTATTAAATAGCAACGAGCTAGGTGTGTTGTTCCACACCTGTAATCCTAGTACTTTGAGAGGCCAAGGTGGGTGGATCACCTGAGGTCAAGAGTTCGAGACCAGCCTAGCCAACATGGTAAAAGCCCATCTCTACTAAAAATACAACAGTTAGCTGGGTGTGGTGATGCATTTCTGTAATCCCAGCTACCTGGGAGGCTGAGGCAGGAGAATTGCTTGAACGTGGGAGGCAGAGGCTGCAGTGAGCTGAGATTGCACCACTGCACTGCAGCCTGGCAACAGAGCAAGACTTTGTCTCAAAAAAAAAAAAAAAAAGAGAGAAAGAAAGAAAAGAAAATAGAGCAGGGCAAGGACAGCCCTTGGGGAGGTGTGGGAGGAGAGGACTCTTTTCTATGTGGAGTTAGGGAAGGCTTTGAGCTGGCAGAAGGGCCTGCAATGTGGATATTTGAGGAGGAATATTCCAGACAGAAGAAATAGCAAACATAAAGGCTCTGAGGCAGGAAAAAGTCTGGTCTGTTCCAAGAATAGCACAGAGGTCAGTGTGGCTACAGCTAGTGGCTGGGGGAGAACATGGCTGGTGGTAAGGAGGGACATAGGCATTTGAAAGAATCATGGGAAGCCCTGGCAGGTCTTTTGTTTGTTTGTTTGTTTGAGACAAGGTCTTGCTCTGTTGCCCAGGCTGGAATGCGGTGGTATGATCACAGCTCACTGCAGCCTCAACCTCTCAGGCTCAAGCAATCCTTCCCACCTCAGCCTCCTGAATAGCTGGGACTACAGGTGTGCACCACCACACCCTACTAATTTGTTAATTTTTCTTTTGTAGAGACAGGGTCTTGCTATGTTAACCAGGCTGGTTTTGAAATCCTAGGCTCAAGAGATCCACTTCCCTTGGCCTCCCAAAGTGCTAGGATTACAGGGGTGAGCCACCGCTCCTAGGCAGCCATGGCAGGTCTTAAGCAGATAAGTGATATGAGAAGTTTTCTTTTAAAAGGATTTCTCGGCTGGGTGTGATAGCTCATGCCTGTAATCCAAGCACTTTGGAGGTCAAGGCGGGTAGATCACCTGAGGTTGGGAGTTCAAGACCAGCCTGACCAACATGGTGAAACCCCATCTTTAAAAAAAGGAAAAAATAAATAAATAAATAGAAAGGATTTCTCTGGCTGCCTGTGAAGAATGTTTAGTAAGGGAGGCATGAGCAGAAGCAGGAAGACTGTTTAGGAGACTTTTTAGGAATCTAGGCCAGGAGTGACTAGCACGTTAGTGGTGGACTTGGGAAGAAGGATTCAGATCAGGATTTAAGAGATGAAGTTTTTTTGTCTGTTTTTTGTTTTTGAGACAGAATCTTGCTTTGTCACCCAAGCTAGAGTGTAATGGAGCGATCTCAGCTCACTGTAACCTCGACCTCCTGGGTTCAAGCAGTTCTCCTGCCTCACCTCTCGAGTAGCTGGGACTATAGGCTTGTGCCACCTTGCCTGGCTAATTTTTGTATTTTTGGTAGAGACAGGGTTTTACCGTATTGGCCAGGCTGGTCTCAAACTCCTGACCTCAAGTGATCCACCTGCCTCAGCCTCCCAAAGTGCTGGGATTACAGGCGTGAACCACCATGACCTACTTGAGATGGAGCTTTTAGGACTTAGGAATGAGAGAAAAAAAGGAATTGTAGATGACATCTAGGTTTGGTTTGTATAACTCAAGAGTTTCTCCACCTCAGCGCTACTGACATTTGAGGCTGGATGATTCTCTGTAGTGGATGGTTCTATGTTGTGGATGGTTCTCTGTTGTGGAGGTTCTCTGTTGTATTTGCTGCAAATATTCATGGTAGGCTGCTTGGGAGCATCCACCCACTAGATGTCAGTAGCAGCCCCACTTAGGACAACCACAGTGTCTCCAGACATTGCCAAATGTCTCGTAGGGGCAGAAGCACTGCTGGCAGAGAATCACTGGGGTAACTGAATGAATAGGGTATGTACCATTCACTGAGATGGAGGTCCAGGAAGATATGTCAAGAGTGGATTCCATTTTGGAGATGTTGAGCTTCAGAGGCCCACCCAACAGGCATATCTGGTAGTCTGTAGGCTGACAAGTCTGGAAATTGAAGCAGATTCTGAGTAGATCTATAAATTAGGAAGATTGTGTGCCTATATCCCAGCTGCTTGGGAGTCCAGGAGGCGGAGGTTGCAGTGAGCCAGGATCACACCACTGCACTCCAGCCTGGATGACAGAGTAAGAACCTATCTCAAAAAACAACAACAACAACAACAACAAACAACCTTTAAATTAGGAAACTATCAATCAGCATAGCTCATAGGCACAATTACAGCCAAATGCCTATCAGTGAGTGCAGATAGAGAAGAGGGTTAAAAGCAAAGGCAAGGGCCACACCAGCAGGCAGAGGCTCAGAACAAAAGGAGGGGCCAACAGAGAAGACGCCAAAGGAGCGGTAAAAGCAGGAGCATGGGGGACTCTGGAAGTTCAGGGCAGAAAGCATTACAAGGAGGACTGAGTAGTGAACTCTGTCATATGCTGCCAGCTGGTCAAGAAAGAAGACAAAGAGCCGACCATTCTATTTGTCAAGACTGAATTTGTCAGCAGCGCTGGGAAGAATAGTCACTGTAGGATCGTGTGGGTACATGATTGACCAGAGCAGGTTAAAATGAGACTGGAGAGATGCTTCCACTTGCATTAAAGTTAGACTGAGTAATTCAGACCAGCTCACCCACTGAGGACTGCCAGAAAAACTAGCCAAAATGAGAGAACATCTGCTTGGAAGAGCCTATGAGACAGTGAGGTGAATGACCTACCCTGCCCAGGGATGGGAGTTCAGCATGCAAAGCAGCTTTTGCCCTGGTCGTATCTGCTGATCCTGAAGAGGCTGGAAGTTTATCTTAATTTTTCATAGTTTCTCAGAGTTAGGGGAATAAAAATTGGACTTAGTTTTAATTAAACCTTGGATCCAGCCTGGGAGATCCCGAAAGCTTTGGTTAGGCACACCACAGGACTGCACACTAGAAGTAAGGTTGACCAAGAAGTAACCAGCACCCCGTCCACACCCTGCCCCCAGCTTTGATTGCACTAACTGAAGGGTGGGGTGGCCCAGAAAAAGCCTATTAGCTAATTTTGGATTAAAGTGATCCCAGATTATTAGTGCTCCTGGATGACTAGAAAAAGCAAACAAAATCAAAGATAGGTAAACAAAAATATAAAACAACACGAACAAAAGAAACACAAGAGCTTAGGTATCATATGCTTACTATGTTTAAGGAGATAAAAGACAAAATTAAAAATAACAGCAACTGCCAGATATAGGTGATGGAGAGGAAGGCAGCAAATCACACTGCCATGTGTGTACCTATGCAACAATCTTGCATGTTCTTCACATGTACCCCAAAACCTAAAATGCAATAAAAAATATATATATAACAAAATTACAGCAAGATGTGGAATAGTTTTATTTTATTATAGTTACAATAAAAGACAGCAGTTTTAAAAAAGGAATCAAATAGAATTTTAGACCTGAAAAATAGAATAACTGAAATTAGTACAATAAATTACAAAAGGACATGAAGAAGCTTTCTGGGGGATGGGTATTTTTACTATTTTTATTATGGTGATGGTTTCATCACAGTTCATCAAAGCATACACCTGTAGTCCCAGCTACTCGGGAGACTGAGGCAGGAGGATCTCTTGAGCCCAGCAGGTTGAGGCTGCAGTGAGCTATCATCACAGCATTGGACTCCATCCTGGGTGATAGAGCAAGAACCCATCTCGAAAAACAAAAAAATTTATATGTAAAAACATTAAAAACTCTTAAATGTTTACAATTAAGAAATACTTTCAAATAACCAATAGGTCAAATTAAAAAATCAGTGGAAATTTTAAAATATTTTTAAATAGGCTGGGCACAGTGGCTCACATCTGTAATACCAGCACTTTGGGAGGCTGAGGCGGGCAGATCACTTGAGGTCGGGAGTTTGAAACCAGCCTGACCAACATGGATAAACTCCATCTCTACTAAAAACACAAAATTAGCTGGGCATGGTGGTGCATGCCTGTAATCCTAGCTACTCAGGAGGCTGAGACAGGAGAGTCACTTGAACCCGGGTGAGCTGGTGTCACGCCATTGTACTCCAGCCTGGGCAACAAGAGCAAAACTCTGTCTCGAAAAATAAAATAAGGCCGGGTGTGGTGGCTCATGCCTGTAATCCCAGTACTTTGGGAGGCCGAGGCAGGCAGATCACAAGGTCAAGAGATCAAGACCATACTGAGCAACATGGTGAAACCCCGTCTCTACTAAAGAACTTTAAAAAATTAGCTGGGCGTGGTGGTGCGTGCTTGTAGTACCAGCTACTTAGGAGGCTGAGGTGGAAGAATCACTTGAACCTGAAGGTGGAGGTTGTAGTGAGCTGAGATTGTGCCACTGCACTCCAGCCTGGTGTCAGAGTGAGACTCCGTCTCTAAAAATAAATAAAATATTTTGAAATAAAGCTGGGCATGGTGGCTCACCCCTGTAATCTCAGCACTTTGGGAGGCTGAGGCAGGTGGATCACCTGAGGTCAGGAGTTCGAGACCAGCCTGGCCAACATGGTGAAACCCATCTCTACCAATATAAAATTAGCTAGGTGTGGTGGCAGGCACCTGTAATCCCAGCTATTTGGGAGGCTGAGTCAGGAGAATTGCTTGAATCCGAGAGCCAGAGGTTGCAGTGAGCCAAGATTGTGCCATTGCACTCCAACCTGGGTGAAAAGAGAAAAACTCTGTCTCAAAAAATATACATATATTTTAAATAAGTGATTTCGTAAATACTATTGATCAAAATTGGCTGGGTATAACTAAAGCAGCGCATAGAAGGAAATTTCAGTCTCAATAGCATCTCTCAGGAAGAAAGCCTGAAAATTGAGCCACATATGCATCTCAAAAAGTCAGAAAAAGCACATATCAAACTCAAGGAAGAAATTATAAATATAAGCATACAAATTAATGAAATAGAAAATAAAATGGGAGCCAGGCGCAGTGGCTCATGCCTGTAATCCCAGCACTTTGGGAGGCCGAGGTGGGCAGATCACAAGGTCAAGGAGTTTGAGACCGTCCTGGCCAATATGGTAAAACCCAATCTCTACTAAAAATACAAAAAATTAGCTGAGTGTAGTGGTGGATGCCTGTAATCCCAGCAACTGAGGAGGCTGAGGGAGGAGAATTGCTTGAACCTGGGAGGTGGAGGTTGCAGTGAGCCAAGATCACACCACTGCACTCCAGTCTGGTGGGTAACAGAGCGAGACTCCGTCTAGGGGAAAAAAAAAAAGAAAATGGGCCAGGCGCGGTGACTCACCCCTGTAATCCCAGCACTTTGGAAGGCCAAGGCAGGTGAACCACCTGAGGACAGGAGTTCAGGACCTGCCTCACCAACATGGTGAAACCCCATCTCTACTAAAAACATAAAAATTAGGCATAGTGGCACATGCCTGTAATCACAGCTAGCTGGGAGGCTGAGGCAGGCAAATCACTTGAAACTGGGAGTCAGAGGTTACATTGAGCCAAGATCGCGTCATTGCACTCCAGCCTGGGCAACAAAAGTGAAACTGTCTCAAAAAGAGAGAGAGAGAGAAAGAAAGGAAGAGGGAGAGGGAAAAAGAAAATGAATGGGACCCTCTCATAATAGCAAGGACTGCTGATGACTGAGGTAGTTAATTTGAAGGTGAATAAAATTGCTAAATTCTAGGTGAGATGGATCAAGGCCATATTTAGTTTAACAGTCTACCTGTTCCTTCGGTTACTGAGAAGGGTATGGTCAATCTTGCACTAGGATGGTGGATTTGTCTCTCTTCCTTTAGTTCTATTTGTCTTTGCTTCATGTATTTTGAAGTGCTGCTATTAGGTGGACATATATTTAGAATTGTTTTTATCCGTGTTCTTCACAGCAGCTGTTCCCTAAGCCCGTCTTGGAGAAGCATCCCCAGAGGCAGAGGATGCTGTGTGTGGGTGGCCTGGTGGTTCCTGCGAGCTGCAGGCCCTGCTTTGTGCCACAGTGAACCTGAGCAGGCACTGTCAAGCCTGCCTCCCACAGTGCTGGATCTTATGTGGCTCTGAGGCACTAGCACAGGCTTTGGAGCCACACAGACTCAGTTGTGTCCGGCAGCCTAGCCCCTCACTAGCTGACGTTTGAAAGAATCCATTTTCCTGCAGCCTTGACCTCCCGGAATCAAGCAATCCTCTCACCTCAGCCTCCTGAGTAGCTGGACTACAGGCATGTGCCACCATGCTCGGCCAATTTTTCTTATATAGAGAGACAGGTCCTTGCTGTGTTGCCCAGATGGTCTCAAACTCCTGGGTTCAAGCGATCCTCCCGCCTCAGCCTCCTGAAGTGCTGGGATTAATGGTGGGAGCCGCCGTGCCCAGTCATTGCTTCTTATTCTTTCCATAACCAATTCTTCCAGTCCCCTACTCCAGCCATGTGGCCTGTGAGTCTGACTTCTTGTTCTTGGTACTGTCCTTAGACCAGCTCTTCAAGGATGGGCCCTTAGCCTTGGTGTGGGTCCTGGCAGGGGTGCTCTGGACAGTCGATCCTCAGTGGTGTTCCATTTCCAGAGAAGTCGGTGGGTTGCCTGCCAGGACAGCTCTGAAAGGGACACTGAAGGCATGGCAGGGAGGGGCCAGGCTGGGAGCCTGGGGAAGTGGGAAGAATGTTGGTCTGGCTCTGCAAAGCCATGCCCTGTCTGCTGGGCTTCTTGCATGGTGTACAGCTACAAAAACTGTGAACTAAGTTTTAGGGCTTGGCGGTTTTCTGCGTTGTAGGAAGAATGGAGTCAAAGAGAAATTGTGAGTGTGGCAATGGCTCAAGCCCTGGAGGAGGTGCGGAAACAAAGGGAAGAGCTCCAGCAGCAGGTGCGCCCTATTTCACACTGAGATGTCCCCCTGCCATCTCACAAGCAGCAGGCCCCGTCCTGCTGTGGGACTGTTGGAGAGGCCTTGTCTCTCCAGGGTAGGGTTGCAGACACAGTGTTCAGGGAAAGCAGTCAGCCACTTGGGCCCCTGTGCTCTCTTGGAAGCTGCAAGACAAATGTTATAAAGAAACCCTCACCCTGTAGGATGCCCTTTTCTGATGTTTCATGGTCAGTTTTTAGTTATAAACGTTACCTGGAAATTAGTCCATGCCCAGGGGCCTGCTGGGCTCTAATTCTGTGAGGTGACCCATCACTGCCCACCTGCCCCAGAGGCTACATAAGGTGGGGTTGAGTTTTTGCAGGAAGTATGGGAAAGCCCCCCTTGAAGGTAGACTTCGAGTCTGACCTCAGAGCTTCTAGCTAAGTGGCTCTAGGCGTTTGGTAAGTCCTTAACAAAGCTGAGCCTCCTCTGATGAGGATTCTAGTCCTTCTGCTTACACCTCTGGGAAACTATCATATAATGAGGTAACATACATCAGATGCAGACTAGTGCTGGGCATGCTGCAGGTGCTCAGGAAGCGGAATTTATGCCAGTTTGTTGGGCTGGGCAGAACGGCCACATCTCTGGTTGATCCACTGTTGGCCAGGGGGGCAGTGGGAGGTAACTGCCCCTGTGCAGGGCCCCTGCCAGGGAGAATGGATTTGTACACGTACATAGGAACAGAGCTTAGCTGTGGGTTTGCCCTGGGTTGTGGACGTCAGGGAGGGATTCATGGTGGACTCCGAATAGAGGGAAAGTAGAGATTTCTGTGGGGAGATAGGGTCACTGCTGGCAACCTTCTCTCGTTGATTTTTGTCTCCAAGGCAGCTAACCTGACAGCCATACTAGAGGAGAAGGAACAGAATCTGCAGGAAAAAACGGAAGCGCTTCTGCAGAAAGAGCAGGAGATTCTGCAGCTGGAGCGAGGTGAGGAGTCTGTCCCTGGCCGAGCCTATTCTCCTTTTCAGGCCCAGCATCCTGCCCTGTGAGGACCTTGCCACCAAGCAGCGTGGAGTCACTGGGCTCACATGCGCCCCCCACCTCCTCCCCTACCTAGGTCACAGCTCTGCCCTGCTGCAGATGCACCAGCTGCAGGCTGAGCTGGAGGCCCTGAGGACCCTGAGGGCGGAGGAGGCTGCAGCCGTCACGGAGCCGGAGGACCTGCTGAGGCTGCGGGGCCCATCGCAGGCAGAAATGCTCTCAGTCAGCGAGCTGCAGGTAAGTGCCAGCTGCACCTGCATGGGTGCTACAGCAAGATGCAGGGCAGGTGCCTAAAGCATCCCCTGAGGAGGCAGCACTGGGAGACATGGTGGACAGGACGCTGCCCTGCATGTAGGGGCCTTTCTTTGAGGGAGGCACTCATATGGCTAGGAGGCCGTGAGGCCTGAAGAGCCCGTCATAGATGGCACCCTTGTCAGTAGGCAGGTGGAGAGCAAGCCCCTTCATCCCAGCAAAGACTAGTTGTGTGATAGTTCTGGGCACTGGGCATTGGATCTTCTCCAGGAATTTGCTTCGTGGCCAGTTGCCTATTGGAGCACACCAGGCCACACCTGAGGGATGAGTCTGGCTCCCCTTCCCTGTACACCTGTGGCTCAGCTTGACCTTACCTGTCCTGGCTCTCAACTGGCTGCCACCACCTTGTAGGTCACCTCAAGGGCCATGCAGGACCCTGTGTTCCAGCTTCCTGCTGCAGGAAGAACACCAAATGGTGAGGTTGGGGCCATGGATCTTGTGCAGCTACAGAAGGAAAAACAGGACTTGGAGCAGCAACTTCTGGAGAAAAATAAGGTGAGGATTCCCTTTGCATGTCTGTTTCTGTCTCCACCCAGTCCCTGCCCTCATGCCTAAAATGACCCAGGCCATCCTTGGAGGGTTTTGTGGTGCCCCCTGAACGTCCTGGAAGCCATGATTCCCCTCACCCAAAGGCCTTCCTTCTGCTCTTCCCTCCATCATGCACTGTCCTCTTCTCCTCACCCCCGGAGAACTGGCAGAGTGTCCGGCTTGGGCAGCTGCAAGCCTGCGTGTTCCCTGCCAGCTCTGTGGTCCCCAGCCAGGCCATAGTGACAGTCCCTTTTCCTCTGTACTTCCTTTCTACAGCTGTGGCAGGACAGCACTGATATCTGCCTTTAAGGGTTTATTTGGGTGGGAAGAGGTAGGTATAATATGAAGGTATTTGTTAACTGTCCTGCAAACTGTATAAACTTTCTGGTGTTTGGTAGAGGCTCGATAAATGTCATGGTCCCCACCCCTCACCCTCCAGCCTTTCCACCTATAAATGCAGGCTCTCATTTAATCCTGGTTCTTCAAGTGTCCTGTGAAGCTTCATATGCCAGCCAGCTATTGCTCTGGCCTGAAATTCTGCCCCTAAATTGTGTGTGCGTGCGTGCGTGCGTGTGTGTGTGTGTGTGTGTGTGTGTTTCCCCTTTTACAAAAGGGAAAAGTGTTCATTATCTCTCCTCTCTCTCTTTCATTTAATCTTTTCCTGTTAAATATAAAACACGCATAGAAAAGTACACAAAACAAATGTGGGCCTCAATGAATTAACAGAAAGCAAACCCATGTAACCACCCCCATGCGAATCAGGACATTGCCAGCATCCCAGAAACCTATCCCTCTGGGCCCCTCACAACCCTGTCAGTCACTCTGATCCCAGCCCTTCTGGCAATGACTGCCTTGCTTTTTCCCCTAGTGTCACCACCTTAGCTCACATTGCTCAGCCCCACAGTTTCACTTTGCCTGTTTGTGAATTTCCCATGTGCCTCTAGGACCTCCCTCCCTTGAGCCTCTGGCCTTACTGGCCGTGCTGCCTTCCTGCCTCCTTGCTCAGCTTTGAGACCTTGTCTGTCAAGGGACCACTGCCTTCCCGACACCTGCGGTCCTCTGGCCTCTCTCCCTTTCCTCAGACTGTCCTAGCCAAGCTCTGGCTAAATGTGGGCTAAGCCCAACTCTTCCCTGCAGTCATAGAGCCAGACCTGGCTGGAGAGTGGCATCACCTGGGCACTCAGGTCCCCTCAAAGCTCAGGACTGTGGTCCTGCAGGCAGCCCAGTGTTCCCCACCACCCCACCTCATCCCAGGGGCCTTCACATCCCTCTACCCCTCACCCCAGCTTCATGTCTACCTTCTCTTCTCTCTTCACTTCAACCTTGCCTCACCTGCCCTGGCATTCCCACCTCCTGCTTCTCTGAGAGGGACACGCCACAGCCTCTCCTCATATCCCGTTCCCCCCCTTCCCCATGTACTACTCCAGCCACTTCCCGCTTCTTGCCTAGATCATCATTTTTTCTTGGAGTCGTCCCATCCACTGAGAAGTGCACCGTCATACAGGCGCCTGATGAAAGCCCTTGGCTTACACCCCCTTGCCCTGCCGCCATGGCTCTGCTCTCCTCCCGAGCTGACTTGTTGAAACTTTCTACATCTGCCATCTCCATTCCCACTCCTCATCTTAGCCTTTCCCCCAGCACTCCACAGAAAAACGCTCTTGTCAAGCTCATCAGTGATATCCTCATTGCTAAATCCAGAAGGCAGTTCCTAATTTTCCTCTGCTTGGCCTGTCTGCAGCCTTGGACTATCTCTTCCTCCTCCTGAAGCTCCCATCCATGGCCTGCTCCTTCTCCGCCTCCTCTGACGGGCCAGTCTCCCTCCCACTGCTACCCACCATGTGCAAGGGCAGCCCTCGTGCCTCTTCTCTGCACTGCTTGCCCTCCTCTGCCATCTCACTCATGCTCTGTGCAGCTGGCTCCCCCGTCCCTGCCTGCAGCCCGGACGGCTCCCTGGATGCTAGCCTCATGAACCTGTCTCCATGTGAGTTCTAAGGTGTCTGCAACTCAAAACATCCGAAAACACACTTCGGCTTCACTGTGCTCCCTGGCTGCCTTGGCCACCTTTCCCATCTCAGGAGGTGGCAGAAGCCTTGGGAGTTGTCCTCTCTGACTTGGTTCTTTCTCTGCCAGTATCCAGGCCATTAGCAGATTCCTTCAGCACCCCCTTCACACATTTCCCAGAGTCCACCACTTCACATTGCTGGCACCTGCTGCAGGTTACCATTGTCTCTTCTCTGGAAGATGTATCAGACTTCCAGCTGGTTTCCCTGTCACTCCTGTCTTAGACTTCTCATGACTTCTGTATCTCTTGATGAAAGCTAGAGTCCTCGCAGAGGCCTGCTGAGCCCTATGTGGTGTGGCCCTGATCACCGCTGCCAGCTGAGCCCTCCTGTCCTCACCACTCCCCTCAGCCCCAGGGTCCTCGCCTCCCATCAAGCACCTTCCCAGCTCAGGGCCTTGGCACTTGCTGAGCCTTCCATCTGGAAGTGCCTTCCCCTGGTCCCCTCACTTCCTTTATGCCACCCTGACCAGCCTCACCACCAGCACCCCACCCCTCACCATGCTGCCTTTTCTCTGTGCCTCTTAATACCCTCTGATACACTGCAGATTTCATTTGTTTATTTGTGTGTGTGTGTGGTTGTTGAGACAGAGTCCTGCTCTGTTGCCCACACTAGAGTGCAATGGTGCAATCTTGGCTCACTGAAACCTCCAGCTCCCAGGTTCAAGCAATTCTCTTGCCTTAGCCCTGTAATCCCAAGTAGCTGAGATTACAGGTGTCCACCACCACGCCCAGCTAATTTTTTGTATTTGTAGTAAAGACAGGGTTTTGCCATGTTGGCCAGGCTGGTGTCGAACTCCTGACTTCGTGATCTGCCCGCCTCGGCTCCCAAAGTGCTGGGATTACAGGCATGAGCCACTGCGCCCAGCCTGTTTATTAATCTTTTCCCTCCTGAGTGTGAACTTTTGTCTTTTTTATTGCCGTTTCTCCAGGCCCTAGAACAGTGTAGGGACTCACTAATTATTAGATGAATTACTGGGTGAAAAAAAACCCAGGAAGCCAATAACATAAAGTAGCAAATGTACTTTTGGGGCAGTGTCCAGCCTCATAGTCAGTCAAGAGAATAGAAATCAAAGCCACAAGGTGCCATTTCACAAAATTGGGTGTGTGGGAGGTCACTTAAAATACCTCACAGGAGGGAAGTTAGAGCACTTTTGTGGTCCTCTGAGTCAGTCATTTCATCCCCAAGAGCAACAGTGGGGATTCCTTGCTTGGGGAAACAAAGCTTATCCCACTTGGTTTTAAAGTGGAAGCCACACAGATAGGGGCATCCCTGAGGGTTCCTGTCACATTAGATGTTACAATTAGGAAAGCTGGAGGAGGCAGTGATGACTCTGATACGTGAAAAATGTATTTACAATTCCAGCCACGCAGCACAAGGATGGGGATGTGGACTGGAGGTACATGGAAGAATGCATTTTGATATATTACCATTGTGAGACTTTGAATACAATTTTATTTAAAACCAGTTGCAGTGGCTCACGCCTGTAATCTCACCACTTTGGGAGGCCAAGGCGGGTGGATCACCTAAGGACAGGAGTTCTAGACCAGTCTGGCCAACATGGTGAAATCCCATCTCTACTAAAAAATACCAAACATTAGCCGGGTGTGGTGGCACATGCCTGTAATCCCAGCTACCCAGGAGGCTGAGGAACAAGAATCACTTGAACCCAGGAGGCAGAGGTTGCAGAGAGCCAAGATCATGCCACTGCACTCCAGCCTGGGCTACGAAGTGAGACTCCATCTCAAAAAAAAAATTTTTCCTATATTATAAAATTTTTAGTTGGGAAAATAGGGTTCAGCATGTCTAGTGAATAATGGAATGTATAATAAAATAAATGTAAGGCTCATAATACTAATTAAATATAAAAGAATTAGCCAGGTGTGGTGGTGCACAGCTGTAGTCCAAGCTCCTCGCGAGGTTGAAGTGGGAGAATTGCTTGAGCCCAGGAGTTCAAAGATTGAATCCAGCCTGGGCAACAAAGTGAGATGCTGTCTCTTAAAGGGGGGAAAAAAAAGGCCAGGCACGGTGGCTCATGCCTATAATACCAGCAATTGGGAGGCTGAGGCAGGTGGATCACCTGAGGTCAGGAGTTCAAGACCAGCCTGACCAACAAGGTGAAACCCCATCTCTACAGAGCGAGACTCTGTCTCAAAAAAAAGAAAAGAAAAAAAAGTGGCTAACACCTGTAATCCCAGCACTGTGGGAGGCCGAGGCAGGTAGATCACTGAGGTCGGGAGTTTGAGACCAGCCTGCCAACATGATGAAACCCCATCTCTACTAAAAATACAAAAAATTAGCCAGGCATGGTGGTGCACGCCTGTAATCTCAGCTACTTGGGAGGCTGAGGCAGGAGAATCACTTTAACCTGGGAGGTGGAGGTTGCAGTGAGCCAAGATCGTATCACTGCACCCCAGCCTGGACAACAGAGCAAGACTCTGTCTCAAAAAAAAAAAAGAAAAAATAAACTATTTTCTACATTATTTATCTAAAATTCAGTGAGTTGTGCAGAAAAACCATGATCTATTTAGGCTCTTCAAAATAAGCATTGCAGATTATTAATGTATTTCAGGAGAGCAGTGGTGATAAGAACGGTAAGTCCTCGCCTAAGTATCCTACTTGGGGTTCACAGCATAAAAATTGAATTCTGGACTGGGCTCAGTGGCTCACGCCTGTAATCCCAGCACTTTGGGAGGCTGAGGTGGGTAGATCGTGAGGGCAGGAGTTTGAGACCAGCCTGGCCAACATGGTGAAACCCTGTCTCTACTAAAAATACAAAAATTAGCTGGGCACGGTGGTGGGCACCTGTAATCCCAGCTACACAGGAGGCTGAGGCAGGAGAATCGCTTCAACCCGGGAGGCAGAGGTTGCAGTGAGCTGAGATTGTGCCATTGCACTCCAGCCTGGGCAACAGAGTGAGACTATGTCTCAAAAAAAAAAAAAAAAAAATTGAATTCTGAGGGCAAATCTATGATCAGAGCCATTCCGTGCTCTGGCCACTGTCCCTCTGTGCAGACATGAGTACCCCAGTGCTGGCCACCCCTTCCCAGGGGCAGTGTGTGGAGGACCAAGCCCCCGGGAAGGAGTGGCCAGCACTGGGGTACTCATGTCTGCACAGAGGGTCTGTGGCCACTCGGTGGCCCCTGTGGGACCTGGAGACTCAAGTGTGTGAACGCAGTGGCCGCGAGGGATGACAGCCCACAGTCGTATGCACCTGTGTGCAACAGCTAAGAATCCTCAGGAGGACTTATTAGGGCAGAGGCTCCTCACAGGTGTACAGGGGATCCCGTGGGATGTTTGGGTCTATTTCCTTTGGTGAAATGTGCATCTAACAATTGGCTTTCTGTGGGGTGGGGCTTGTCGCAGACCATAAAGCAGATGCAGCAACGGATGCTGGAGCTCCGGAAGACTCTACAGAAGGAGCTGGTGAGTGCCTGCCCAGGAGCTGGCCCCGCTTCCCAGCCCTCCTCCCTCTGCTGCTTGTGCCCAGCCGGGCTCTCTGGTCCTTCTGAGGTCCCTCGCTGCCTGACAATGCTTCCTCCACCCGCTAATTGATTGATTGCAAGGGGTCGCTGGGCAGTCCAATGTTAGCTGGTGGGATGGCCTGCCAGCCTCACACCTCTGAAGCAGCTCCGTGGCTGCGGCCCTGTGCCTGCCTTCTCTGAGCCTGCATCCTCATCTGAAAGTGGGGTTGCCTGCCACGCCAGCACCAGCACGGGTATGCTCGAACTGTGTGTGTGTGTGTGTGGTGTGTGTGTGTGTGTGTCGTATGTGTGTCAGAGTGCTTGGCTCAATGCGGGATGTGAGCAGCTCCAGGCCCCAGGGACATTGTGTTCTTGCCATGGATAAGGGAATGTCTGAATTTCCCCAAATGACGTCACTCCCTCCTCAAGCCCGCCTGGAGGTGCTTCCTTCCCAGGTGGGGCCCTTTTTGCCCTGTGATGGTGATCATAGCCCGGACCAGGTGAATCTCCCGTGGGATTTTTCCACCTGCCTCAGAAGGTTCAGTCTAGCATCTTCCCATTGGTTTTTCAGAAAATCAGACCCGACAATGAGCTCTTCGAAGTCCGGGAGAAACCTGGACCTGAGATGGCAAACATGGCACCTTCTGTCACGAATAACGCTGACCTGACGGATGCCCGCGAGATCAACTTTGAGTACCTTAAACATGTGGTTTTAAAATTCATGTCCTGTCGAGAATCCGAGGTAAAGGGCTGTCCAGGTGTCTTTTGGGTATTGAGGCCCCACCCTACAGTCTGTCCTGCAGGGACCCCTGCCCAGCCCATTTCTCCCATTCCCTCATACGTCCTGACTTGACGCCACGTGGGCGCTCAGTCATTTCTCCCACTGGCATTGGCCTGCAGACTGAGCGGCAGGCGGGAGAGGCCGTGCAGGAATCGGCTTCTGGTAGGAGATGCAGGCTCCACTTTTAAATCCTGGCCTGGGTGCTGAGGCCAGAGGCCCGGAACGGAATCTGCCCATGGCTCCTGGGTCCTGCCAAAGAGTGGAGTAGCTGTTGGGGAAGTTCCCTTAAGCCTGCTAGGCCCCTGAGGATGCAGGGGGAGGAAGAACCTATCATTGCTGCCAAACCTCAGAGTGCCAGAACATTACCAGCACCTGGTTCTGCTAACCAAAGAAAGCAGGAAATGCTGTCATTTAGCCCCCCAACTCCACCCCACCCCCACCTCTAGCAAGGCCTCCTATGGCAGCAAAACTTACTGTTTCAGGCTTTTCATCTCATAAAAGCTGTGTCAGTGTTGCTGAACTTTTCCCAAGAGGAAGAGAACATGCTCAAAGAAACTCTGGAATATAAGGTAGGATTCTGTGGTCTACTGTTCCAGCTTCCAAAACATGTCGTCAGTCATCCCAGCAGTAACAGTTGAAGACCCCCTTAGCCCTACGCCCAAATGTAGGTAACCAGCACAGCTGCATGGTCAGCTTGGCTGCTTTTGGATGAACTTGATCCAGGCACTTTTTAATGATGACATCCTTTGTGCCCAAATGTTTGTGCCGTACTTGACTAATAGGCCACATATTTTTCAAAGTATTTTCATTGATAGCACTTTATCAAGAGCCCCAGGTCTGGCTCAGCACTCAAAAAAATTCCAAAAGTGTCTGCATAAATGCTCTAATAGGAAAAATTACCTACAATTCCACTACTTTGCCCTGTCAACTCAGTGTTTTCCTCTCATTTCCCTCCCGTACTGAGCACGGGGCCTGCAGGCTGGTTACTGGCACCACCTTGCTCTGCTCCAAGCCAGAGGCAGGATGCGTGCGGGGCAGGAGTAACAGGCTCAGGGGAGGGGAGGGCTGCTTCAGTTTCCCTGGCACCAAGTCCTGATTTGCATCTCAGAAGCCTTTTCTGTTCAAATGCAGATGTCATGGTTTGGGTCCAAACCAGCTCCCAAGGGCAGCATCCGGCCATCTATCTCAAATCCTCGGATACCATGGTCCTAGGGGGGACTACCCAAGGATGGAGCTCCAGGGATTGACACTTTTTCTGTGAAAAGAACACTGACACATCTGGGTGGGTTTTTAATCACTGTAACTGCAGTATTTTGTACAAGCGTCTAAACATTGTTTACAAGACTTAAGGCCCACTTCCCTGCAGACTGACATGAACCTCAGCGGGTAGCTGGTCCTGTCATTCTGGTCACCAAACAGGAGGGTTCTGGCACTACCCAGATTTCCACAGTGCTGCTAATATCCCAGCTCCAGTCAGCACCCCATCTGCACCTGAATCCTCTAACTTCACGTTAGCACTTAGAGCTGAAGCCATCAGCATCTGGCAGGCACACCTGAGTCGTCATGGAGCGATGCAGGAGGTAGAGACGGCCCTTTGAGATGCTGCCCAGCAGGCCAGACCCACTTGCTTCTCCAGGAACAGCCAACTCCATGCGAGTGGCTTTTAAAAATTCAGATGAGTTAGAAGCTTTTTGTCCCTTCCTCTCAAGAACACATTCTTTCACCTTGTCTCTCAAACCACCTAGAACTTTAGAGGATACATCTTTAAGGGCCGGTGTGGATGAATGGGGAATATGCATCTTTTTGACAGTATCTCCACTTTACTTAAGAAAACTAGCAAATACATGAAAAGACCCGAAGTACAGTACCAAATACACTCAATTGCCTTTTTAATGAATGTACTTGTTTTGGATAGGTTGCTGGTAAACCATTTTAAAACTATTTTTTATAGCTAAAGTTCTTCACTATTATAAACATGTCTTCTGTATTATAAAATCCATTTAACTGATGTTCTTAAAATCAGAGCATCCAGAGGAAGTTCTTCCTAAAACAGATTCCTGTTCCTTTGTCATCTCACCTGCACTCTGGCGCCGCCCCCTCTGAAGCGCCATGGGATGTCATGTGCTTTGTCTTGATTCTGCTGTGCTGCCGCTGGGCGATGCAGATGACTGTCTTTCACTGAAGAAGTGCTCTACTCCATCCAGTGAAGCAGCAGCTGTCCCCTAGCCTTGGTCGAGACACTGGGGCAGTCTGCCTTGCGTACGGAGCCACTCTTTCTCCCTCATCCCATCCCAAATATTTAAAATGGCACTACACCCATGTCTGCGCCCAGACAGCCCCCAGCTGGCTGCAGCACTTGTAGCATGCACATGACTCTGGTAGTAACCAACAAAAACTTGTTTTATGGATTCCTCCTTACTGAGGAAAGGGAACATGCTGGTTCTGGAAAAGCCTGAATATTGAATCTAAAAGGAAACCATTTATTGTTTGATGAAAGTTTCACTGGCTAAATAAACTGAATTAATAACTGGAGCTCCTACATTTATTATCCATGATCCAGCATTGGAAAGTTATATTTCTCAATCGTGCTTAGGGCCAAAATAGGTATATAAAATGTACCTTACAGAAAAACACAAATATGTGATGTTAACCTAACGAAATTTCCATGAAGAACCAAGCCAGGGCAGCATCTCCTTAGTCCCAGCTCAGGCTCTCTGCCCTCCAAAGGCCCCCTTCTCCAGTGACTGACTGCCTCATCTGGCGTCTCCTTGCAGACACAGTTGTCCCTTGTTTAGAATGCAAATTTCCATTTACCTGGTGGGAACACAAAACAGGAGTCTCTTCTGTTCTGCAATTTTGATAGGTAAGAGGTAGCTTTTGTTAGGAGTAGGATTTCCTTTTTACCTGTTCCAGGAAAGACTCTCCAAGACTGGGAAGCTCACAGCCTGCCAAAGTCAGCTACACTTCCACGGAAGCTGTCCGTTGCCTCCGTGGCCTCTCTGGCCCTTCAACTGGTTCCCTGCACATCCCAGGCCCCAGTCCTTGGCAGTTTTAGGTGTAGCTCTGGGGCCTGTTCCTGTCTGTATTCACTTTAGGGAGGATTCACTGAGTAGGCTTTCCTCCTGCATGTTGAATTTCCTTCAGCTTTAAGAGGAAGAGTGGAGTAATTATGCTAAGTGATTTAATGCACTTTGACTTGTATAAAACTTTTTCTGTGATAGATGGTATCTATAACCCTTTATATGAGCATTGGATCTTGAGCTCTCCTTCAATGTTGTAAATAGGGATTGTATTCTTGAAAACTGCTGTAGAAAATTCATCTGTGGTGCAATACAGTTTTTGATTAAAACTCTTCAATCCAGATGCAACTACAACGGATTTTACTTGCTGTAATTTGGTGTTTCTTTGACTCGTTAAATCTGGTATTTTGTGTCTCATATTTAACACTCCAAGGCCAACTTCAAGGGCTAGAGAATGTTTGCTTTTCAGAAAGAACCTCCCCAGACTGGATTTGGTGATTTAATGAAGGTGATAAATATAGGTGGAGGAGTTGGAGACCAGCCCAGGCAATGTAGTGAAATCACCTAAATATAGGTGATTTAATGAAGCCAGCAGCCTCATCCTAACCATTATGAATTGCAGTGGTTCTGCAGAGGGGCTGAGGAGGGCAGGACTGTGCCACTTTGGTCAAAGTCTATATCCAAGGGCTGTATGACCCAGAGGAGCTTCAGGAGTGTGAAGGGGACCCTGACCTTTAACAGAATGCAAGCTGCAGTTGCATGTGCTGAAAAGGAAACAAAAGCATTTTTGCCCTTCAGAGAGGCTCTGTTAGTGGTGATGATGGCGAACAAAATTATGCTTTCTCTCTACCTACTGGCTGATTGCTCCCCATTTCTGACGTTTAGTTGTTTAAAGAAAACTTGTCCATGCAGCAGTAAGAGTTCTGCAGCACAGCCCACCCAGCATCAGAAGACATGACCAGGCACATCTGAGGCCCACCCGCAAAAGATTCCAAGTGCAATCCCACAAACTGAAGACTTTTAAAGCCTAGATCAATTATTAAATGTTTGGCACTTTATTAAATTAAATAAGCTCCAAAATTACATACAAAACAAAGGAGTAAGAAACAATAAATAGTTACTCAGCAAACACCTCTCCGCAGCAGCCGGCAGCTCCAAGGCCAGGGCTGGCATCCTGCTGTGGCAGAGGGCCTGTGGATTGCCATGCTCGCTCCCAGGGGCACGTGGCTTAACAGGGACACAGGTCTACTACTCCCACATCAGGTTTCCGGAACAACTGAACTCTCATTCATTACCATCCCATTCATTACCATGTTTGCATACATGAAACACACTGCAATGTATATACTAATAAGCCAAGAGCTTTATTGATGCAGCAGGCACTTTACAATGAGCCCAAGAGCGTCCTCCTCTGGGAAGACAGGATGTCTGTACAAACTCTTGGTTTTTCCCACTTCAAAAACACAAGCTCTCCCATTTACCACAGCCCCTGGACCTGCACCTGCCCAAACCATCCCTCCCCCAGTGCACAGAGGTGCGCCTGACCAATGCCAGCCACCACTCGTAGACAAAATGTCAGTTCTGCAGTACTCGGAGACAAAGTCATAGACTATCAGATCCTGCACAGGATTTAGGAAACAGATGCTTTTCCCTTCCACCTTGAAAAAAAATACATTTCAGCAGATACATGTCCTGAAATAGTTTAGTTGGGAGTTCCTAGGAAGATGGTCCACTGTCAATCCCTTCTTCACCAGCCTGGGCATCCAGAATTCTTCTCAAGGTAACATGAGTCTTTTAATTTTTTTAAACAGTCTTTCTTGCTGTAAGAACTCTTATAATGGAACCTAGTCCTCCTACTGCTAAGGCCTGTGGGGACAGGAAAAGAAAATGTGTCAGATGAGACCTGGCTGGCCAAAGGGGAGCCTGGCTTGCTGAGGAGGGGGGCATCCCCTGACCTAAATCCTGTCGCAGACACTTGATAGTGAATTCCTGAGACAACACATTCTAGGGAAGGAGCCCTGTGCTGGAGCCACAGCTCCTGAGAGCTGCCAACTCTCAGGGAGAACTGGCTTGAGAACACTGTCACCAAGCACAGAATGCAGAGCCCCCCAAGTTTCCCTTTTGAGACAGGCACTCACTCTGTTGCCCAGATCACAACCCACTGCACAGCCTTGACCTCCTGAGCTCAAGCGATCCTCCTGAGTAGCTGGGACCACAGGTGTGCACCACTGTGCCCTGCTAATTTATTTTATTATTATTTTTGAGACAGTTTCACTTGTCACCCAGGCTGGAGTGCAATGGCACCATCACGGCTCACTGCAACCTCCATCTCTCCAGTTCAATCAGTTATTCCGCCTCAGCCTCCCAAGTAGCTGGGATTACAGGAGCCCACCACCATGCCCAGCTAATTTTCGTATTTTTAGTTAAGATAGCGTTTCACCATGTTGGCCAGGCTGGTCTTGAACTCCTGACCTCGTGATCCACCCACCTCTGCCTCCCAAAGTGCTGGGATTACAGGCATGAGCCACTGTGCTTGGCCTAATTTAATATCTTTTGTAGAGATGGAGTCTCACTACATTGCCTGGGCTGGTCTCCAACTCCTGGGCTCCAGCGATCCTCCTGTGTCAGCCTTCCCAAGAGCTGAGATTACAGATGCACACAAGCCCAATGAGTGCCGCCTATTAAGGTGGCTGGCAGGCACCAAGCTGCCTTAAAGGGACGAAAGGGCCTAGGCTCCCCATCATACAGGAGACTTGTTCACTTCTGTCTGAGCCCAGGAGAGGGGAGGCCAAGAAGGCACAGCACACCCGATGGTAGACCTTAGGCCACACCACAGCCCAGCACCCACACCGCCTTAAGGACTGGCCCACTGTAAAACTCCTCTCTTCCCACTCAACACTGAGCCTCTCAGGAAGGCTGGTGCGTTAGTAACTGCCTGGTTTGCTTTAATGGTGGGTGTGCTTACTGTGGCATTAGGGGTGTGTGGGGGAGGGTGTGGGAGGCAGCCCCAGTGGTATAGGCAGGACATAGGCTTGCCAAAGGCCTTGCTCTCACACCCACCCACACAAAGGGCAGACAGCTCTTTCTGCTTCACCTGGACGAAGGCCATATTAAGTGAGGCTGAGGGTTCTGCCCACTGCTTGCTCTGGCCTGGTAAGGCTGAGCCAGGGCAGGAAGCCCTTAGAGCTGTCTAGAGGACCCTTAAGAACCCCGGACGGCTGCCTCCACCACTGCAAATATCATGAAGCCCCTACCAACCAGCAAGCCCCCTTCCTACCTAGACTCCCCGACCACCATACCATGCCATGTTATCTGCCCCTATGTCCTCTACCAAGAGCACCCTGTCCTGCCTGGCATAAATCAGCAGCTAAAAAGGAAAAAAGTAACTGCAATGACCAGAGACAGCAGGTCCCTACCAGGAGCTTCCTTGAGAGAGGGAAGTGACCAGATGTCCCAGAATAAACGACCATCTGACGTTTATTCTGGAAAATCTGGCTTGCTGACTGAAGCCCGGGGCAAGCCCAGTGGCTCACCTGGCGCGTGGCAGCATTCACATACCTTTTCATGCCACTGGAGCAGCACTGCACTGCTATTTTCTGTGGGCTTCTCAAAGCCTTTATAAATGTACTTCATTAACAAGTCAATGCCATTTCTGTCCAGTGACTGCACAGCCTGCTCAATCTCGCTGCTCTTGAAGTTTGTGAGCACTTTCAGCACCACACCCTGGGCTCTTTCCTGCAGACAAAAAAGAGCAAGTGAGACCCAGAGCTGCGCTGGCACCGCTGTGCCCCACACCAAAGCAAGGACACTGATCACCAGAAACACCACCCAGTTTCGAAATAGTCCAGGATGGTTAAAATAAGCAGGCTAGAAGGTCTTCTGTGGATTTAAATTTCAAAGCATCCTTTGTTTATGCCCACAAGTTATTCTACTTATTTTGGGGGGAATACGTTGTTTACTAGGACAAGTATCAACTCTGTGTGAGAGAGAAAAGAAAAAAGAGGGAGAAAGAGAGGGAGAGAGGGAGGGAGGGGCAAGGTCTCGCTCTGCTGCCTAGGCTGGAGTGCAGTGGTGCAATCTTGGCTCACTGAAGCCTGTTCCAGGCTCAAGCCATACTCCCACCTCAGTTAGGGCTACAGGCACACACCACCATGCCTCATTTTTTTTTTTTATTAATTTTTAGTACAGACAAGGTCTCACTATGTTGCCCAGGCTGGTCTCAAACTCCTAAGCTCACACAATCCTCCCACCTCCCAAAGTGCTGGGATTACAGGCATTAGCCACGGCACCCAGACTATCACTATTTTAGATGACACCAATAAGGCCTTATTGTACTCCACAATGGTGAAGAGCTATTAACAAATAAAAACAAAACCAGGCTAATTTGGCTGCAGTGTCCCTCATGTTCACACCCAGAAGGGTGGGGCCAGTCCCCAGAACTCTGCAGGTGCAGCCATCGGTGACATCAAGATGCTGTCACAGCTATCAGAATCCCAGCTGCAGGGAGACCCTTTCCCTGAACCAAATTTTAGCCTTGGTGACATGGAAGCACAAGTTAGAAGGTAGGAAGTTTCTAGAAAGTAGGAAAGCATGCAGGTACTTAAAATCCTTCGGCAGATGAAGCCTATTCAACAGCCTGTAAGAGCACAGGCACCACAGGCTGGAGAAACCATCAGTTTTCCGCATCAGCCAGGGCCAGGCTGAGTTCTCAGCCTACCGGGCCCTGAGGGGGAGCAAAGGCTTCTGTGGGGAGTTTCTCCTATAAACACTGACAGCTTTGGTGTTGGAGGAGCCTCGCCATCTAGGGAGTGCCAGGAGGCTTCTGTGGAAGCACTGCCCAGTGCCAACTCACTCCCGTGGTGCAAATGAAACGGACGCTGGCCAGAGCCGCGAGGAGCTCACACTGGGCAGACACCCACAGCCCTGGTCCCAACAGCACCCAGCAGAGCCGCATGCCACCCCTTTACCTTCACAGCTTGATTCTTGGTGTTGACGGGAGAGTTCCGCAAGGCTGCGTGGAATGCCCGAAGCATGTCCCCTGTGATCACCTCGTTAAGGATGGCTAGCCTCAAGCACGTCCACACTCTCATTAACAAGCTCACTTCAGAAACAGCTCAGGGAACAGAGTCAGACAGGATCTCATCCATACCACCCACCTTCCACGGCTTCCAGGAGGGCAGGTGTTTACAGCCTGCAGAGGGTGCAGGGCACCTCTGCCAACCGTGCAAACCCTCCTCCTTCCTCCCTCTCCACTTTCCCCCTCAAAGCAACTGCCCTGGAGGGGGAGCTTGCTGTAAAACTGTTGTGTGCTCACTTGCACCTGCCTGGTGCTGGGCACGGTATCGCCCCTACCAGATCCTCACAGCAACCATACATGTGAACCGGGGATCGTACCCATTCTAAAAAAGGGAAAAGGAGACCTCCTAACTTTTCATCAATGCTCTTTATCAATTAAACTCTAAAGGAAATTAAGATGTACTAAAACTTCTAAGAGCCATCGAGATCAGTGAGGTCCCAACTGTTTCCAGGAAAGAGTTTATCAATCTAAAAGAAGTTTTTGCCAACAACGAGCCAATCTCCACCCCTCCCCACAACCTCAGCTGCAGTCCTGACAATACATTCTTTGCTGAGTTCTGAATACCCTGCATGCAAAAGAAAATTACAATCTGGGTTAGGTCCCCAAAGGTGACACCTATTTTAAACTAAATTACATCAGCCAACTTTCATTTCCTCATGTGAAACACTGGCTTCAGCCAAAAAGCTTCAAAAATAGAACAAGGAATGGCTTCTGCCCAATCAGGTCTCTACTCCTCTTCATGCAGTGATACCCACGTGCAGACAGGAAGGGCCTTTGGAGCAGAGCTGAATCTCCTGGCTTCCCCAGTGTGAGCTCCATCTTGAGTGAGCTGGGTCCGCGCCACTAGGCAAGCCACTCCCAGCCATGGTTCCCCAGCTCCCTGCTTGGCTCTGATCCACCTTCCACACTCGAGAGGCGGCCCAGCCCCTCTGTCTTTCAGCTTTGGAGTTCCTTTTCCCCAACCAAACAAGGCCAGCCTGGTATCAGCCATGGATAACCTCTACCTTGCAACTCTTTTCTAATATGGTGTCCCCAAAGCAAGAAGCAGGATCCCAGAGGCTGAACAGGAAACACAGGCTCGCCTGCTCTTCATGTAAACCTGGCACAACAGACAAATAAAATCATTCCAATGATGGATGGGGAAGTGCAGAGATAAAACTAGTCCACGGGGGCAGAAAGCCACTGCTGTGGGATTAACACTCTGCACTGTGTGTCCAGCAATTACTCAGCCCATTGATGGGTGAATTCGTGCAGGAAGGGCCTCCCTGAAATCACCTATCATTCCCGAAGCCAGTGCTCATACTTGGCTGGCTTTAGGCCCTTTCAGAGAACAGGCTGTGATGCCGGCGGAACCCTGCCCAGCCCTTGGTCTCCTCTAGATCTTCCTCAATCACAGCACAGCTGACACTGTGGACCCAGGATTCTCTGATGCGGGATCTCTGCTGCATGTCGTAGGCCTCTGCCTACTGGATTCCAGTGGCAGCCCCAACTTGAAACCATCAAAATGTCTCCAATTTCCTGGGGGTGGAGGGGAAGGGTTCAAAATCTCTCAAAACCACTACTCTAGACAGATCCCTGATTCAGAGGTCTAGAAGTGGCTTCACTGAGAAGGAAAGGAACTAATAATTTTTAATCGCCACAATGTCTCGGATCCTGTGCCAGGTGCTTTCACACGCCATCTCATTCCAAAACTCCTGTGACAATAATCATTACCTCATTTTAAAGGCAATGGAACTGAGGCTCAGAAAACGGAAATTACCTGCCCAAGGTCACAAAACTAAGCTATTTACATGGCCCTCACACCCAAGCTCTTCCCACAACCCCGTGCTGCCACTCTATCTGCAGACCTGGGCATGTCCGGGACACTTGCTGTGTGCCCAGTGATGCTGTTAGCCCACAAGGCTCCCACAGGACCTAGGAAGGCAGCATGGCTGTCTGCCACACAACAGAGGATGCTGAGTTGTGAGAGGGCATGTGACCTATCTGAGGTCACACAGCCACAGCATGATAGTGCTGGGTGTGTGCCCATGCATAGCCAGGTTCCTTCTACTGCATCTGCGTGATCTCCTGCCACGCACACTTCCCTTTACAGCCCCAGGACAGGGCCCCTCTCTGCCCTTCCCCACCCCAATCCATCCACCCGTCTCCCTGCTCCCATCCTCAGACACTCAGAAGTTCCTACTTTAAATTCAGTGATCTAATATAAGCCCAATTCTTGGCACATGATAGAGACTCAAATATGAGTTCCATTCTCCTCTCTCCCTGGGCCCCGTATTTGCCAGGGTTTCAGTTCTCTTCATCCACTAACCTCCCTTTCCTCAGCCCCAAGTGGAACACTCCTTGGTAACAAGGTTTCTGATGCTGCTATGAATGGAGAAACAACCATCCTGGGATGTGCGGAGCCCAGGCCTCTAAGCAGCCTCAAGGAACCTGTCACCAGGCAGGGGAGTCCCAAGACATGACCTTCAACAAGCCTCTGCACCCAGAGCAAAGCAGCAGCTGAAAGGCGTGGTCTCCTCATCTGTTCAGTTAGGGTCCTGGGCCAAAGGCCTGACCTTGGAGCCCTTGCAGCACTGACTGTCCATGAACCAGGAACCTGCACCAGACTACAACCAACCTTCCCTTCTGGGGACCCTTCCCTTGACCCCATTTTATCAGTAGGGTAGACTGGGAGATCCTGATGGGGCAGGAATTACAAGCTGTAATCTCCACTTCTGAAAACACATTCCGGTTCAAACCAAGTCTGAAGGTTTTCGTTTTAAAGGCACACTGAGGAGCACTGCCCGGCTCCCCCAAGCAGCAGGCCCCACTTTCCAAGCTGAATCAACTGGCTCAACACCGAGAACCTGATTTATGTATAGCAGGGGCCTCCAACCCTGCCCCGGCCAGTGCGGGGGGAGGGGACACGCTTCCTGGAACAGTGTTTGAATAAAGAAAAATCCTTCCGTTAAGAATAAGCCAGTTTCCTGCGCTCATGCTGCTAAGGGACCAAGCAAGGCTGTGACAATCACCTCTATTTTTAATCTTTTCTACATGCTGTTTTCTGTGGCCACAAGAACAGTCATTTCCAGGCGTGGGGCTCCACTTTCACACTTCACTTTAAGGTGTCTGGTTTTCTTAGCTCTGAACTACTAGCTTTTTCTGAGGCTTCCTGCACCAGAAGGGTACCGAGGGGAGCCAAGACTCACTTGTTGAGCGTGGCTGAGACCACCAAGGTGTCCAGAGGAACCACAACGTCCCCCTTTCTCAGCATTAACAGGGAGGGTCAGACTGACTGGGGGAGGAGAGGCATA
The DNA here is from genome assembly GCA_963574635.1 of Cheracebus regulus. NCBI lineage: Eukaryota > Metazoa > Chordata > Mammalia > Primates > Pitheciidae > Cheracebus > Cheracebus regulus. The sequence goes on along the minus strand of CAUYQU010019377.1, from coordinate 1,550 downwards.
ACCTCAGACCCCAGGGCTGAGCTACGGCGGCCGCCTCCACTCCCTCCTGCGTCCTGTCTTCCCCACCGCCGTCCACCCACCTACCTTAACGCCGTGCGGCAATCCGGTCACGGAAAGCCCCGGAGGACCGCGCCCCAGCCACTCTGACCACTCGGTTACTCAGAGGCGACTCACCTCCGCCCTGCTGCCGACCCAGCCCCGCCACAGGCCCGATTTCCTGCAAGGGAGGGACGGAGTGCTGGGGCTCCCAGGAAGGGACAGCATGAGGGGATGAGGAGACAAGGGGGAAAGCGGGCGCGGGGCGGTCGAGGGAGCCCGTCCGCCGGGTCCAGGGACCTGCGGGTCTGCGCTGCCGAGGAAGGCGCCAGAGCCGGGGATGAGGGATCCAGGGAGACCCAGACTCAGGGAAGCACGGCCTAGGGGAGCCGGGGCGGCAGGGAGTAGGAGGCTGACCTGAGGGGGCCAGGGGTAGGCGATAGGGGAGGCCCGCCCGGAGGGGCCCGAGAGGGATCAGGAAGGTGGGCAAGGGTAAAGGCCGCGCGCAGGCCCGGCCGCCGCGCCAGGGAAGGATATTGCCGCAGAAGCCCGTCCACCTCGCTCGGGTCCGGGCCTGGCTCCGCCGCCGCCGCCGCCGCCTCCTCCTGCTCATCCACAAATTTGTTCTCGTCAAATTCGTCGATGTCCACCCGGCGGAAGCGCGAGGACAGCGTGTTCCGGGCCATGGCGGGAGCTCGGCGCCCGCTCAGCCGGCTCCCCTCGCGGCCCGACCTCGGCTCCACTCCGATCGCGCCGGCTCCGGCTCGGGGGCGGGAAGCGGCCGCCCGGCTCCTCGAGCACCTCCTCCACCGCCTCCGCGCGCAGCCTCCGTCACCCGCCCACTTCCGGCGCACGCCGGATTCGGAAGCACTGTCAGGGGCGGGGCGGAGCCCGGCTCCTCTAGCGTATTGTGGGTTCCCCGCGGCCGCCCCAACCGCCTTCTCGCTGGGGAGCGGGCGCCCGGTATCCATGCAGGACCCGTATCGTATGCACCGTAACTGCGCTCGTTCTCCGGGTTTCCCGCGCCTCCGAGGAGCCCCTGGTCTCAGCGACGCCCGGCACTGGCTGCTAGGCTGATCCTTGCCCCGACAGGGTAACACCGGGCTCCCAGGAGAAAGCTCGCGGCTCTACTTCTCGAGTCCTGGACAAGCTTCTTGGAGAAGAAATCTTCGAGCTGATGTCTGAGGGATGAGTAGGAGTTCCTGGGCCGAGAGAGTGACCGGGAGAGGTCTGTGTCTCGGAGCCTTGAACGCCACCACACTTAGCCCGAGGAGGCCGCCTGTACACAGAAGTGACCCTGTTAAAGGAGTGGGAGACTTTAAAGACGTTTAGGGCCCGGCGCGGTGGCTCACGCCTGTAATCCCTACACTTTAGGAGGCCGAGGCGGGTGGATGAGCTGAGGTCGGGAGTTCGAGACCAGCCTGACTAACATGGAGAAACCCCACCTCTACTAAAAATAAAAAATTAGTCGGGCGTGGTGGCACATGCCTGTAATCCCAGCTACGTGGGAATCT